>PVIH01007692.1:0-98169 GCA_004025045.1 Sigmodon hispidus | reverse complement strand
ATTAAGGGAAATTAGTGACCATTGATTCATATTTCCTGCCATTTTTGGTGGTAACTTGTTTGTATTTCCTTTCTCTAGGGTATTCTTCTGTGGACTTATTGATTGTTTGTGATTTCGTGGGTGTATCTGTGGTCCTTAGGTTGGAGTTTTCCCTCTAATACTCTCTGTAGTGCTGGATTGGTAGATAGATATTCTTTCAGTCTGACTTTGTCCTGAAATACCTTGTTTACTCCATCTACGGTGATTGATAATTTTGCGGGTTATAGTATTCTAGTTTGGCAGCCATGCTGTTTTAGTGTCTGTATAACTTCTGACCAAGCCCTTCTAGCTTTCATTTTTTCCATTGAATAGTCAGGCATTATTCTGATGGGTCTGCCTTTATATGTGAGATGGCCCTTTTCTTTTGCAGCTCTTAAAATTTTTTCTTTGTTCTGTATGTTTTGTGTCTTGATTATAATGTGGCGCGCTGACTTTTTTTAGGGTCATATCTATTTGGTGTTCTGTAAGCTTCTTGTATCTTTATAGGCATTTCCTTCTTCAGGTTGGGGAAGTTTTCTTCTATGATTTTATTGAAAACATTATCTGTGCCTTTGAGCTGGTATTCTTCTCCTTCTTCTATTCCTATTATTCTCAGACTAGGTCTTTTCATGGTGTCCCAGATTTCCTGAAAATTTTGAGTTATGGCTTTTTTAGTTTTACTATTTTCTTTGACTGATATATCTATTTGAGCTACTGAGTCTTCCACTTCAGAGATTCTATCTTCCATCTCTTGAACTCTGTTTGTTATGCTTGTATCTGTGGTTCCAGCTTTTTTCTTCAGATTTTCTATTCCCATCTTTGCCTCATTTTGTGCCTTTTTTATTGCTTCCATTTCAGCTTTTAGTTCCTGGCATGTTTCTTTCATAGATTTGTACATCTCTTCTAATTTTTTGTTTGTATTTTCTTCTATTTCTTTAAGGCTATTTTTCATATCTTCTTTGAGAGCTTCAATGATCATCAAAAAGGAATTTTTGGTGTTGCTTCCTTCTGTTTCCTCTTCATTGCTCAGTTCAGGTCTTGTATTTGTAAGATTGCCACTCTCTTCTGGAGTTACCATGTTGTTCTTTGTATTATTATATAATTTTTTGAACTGATGTTTGCCCCTGGCTTCAGTGGTTCACAATTAGATGCGTCCTGGTCAGTTGTGGCACTCGGGCTTGTGTGCCTCCTGTCACCTCTCTTGGCAGGGTCTGAATCTACCCTTCAGAGACCCCAGAAGTTATCTGTTTGCTCAGTTGGAGGTCAAGGTGGGTAGCCATGCAAATTCCCTCAGTAGCAGCTGTGGGTATGGTGACAGGCAGAGTTCATCTGCCCCTGCTACTGATGCGCTGGGACTCTGCAGACAGCACCTGGTCCTGGAAGCGGAACCGGAACCAATGGGAGCTCAACTCTCCCTCCCTGGCTGGGATATAGGCGCTTGGGCCTGGTGACCCCTCCTCACCTCTGAGCGGGGTCTGAGTCTGTCTCTCAGGAACCTCTGTAGTTATCTATTCTCTCAGTTGGAGTCATGGTGGGTAGCCGTGCAAATTCCCTCAGTAGCAGCTGTGAGTATGGTGATAGGCAGAGTTCATCTGACCCTGCTACAGATGCGCTGGGACTCTGCAGACAGCACCTGGTCCCGGAAGCCAGTTTTTTAATGTTAAGAGCAGAGGTAGTAAAGTAACCAAGTACCTACAACTCAGGGTGGTGTACACGTGTGTGTGTGTGTGTGTGTGTGTGTGTGTGTGTGTGTACGCACACACACACACACACACACACATACAGCTTGTACAGAATAAGCTTTTAAAGCTGCTGATTATTTGGTGATATGGCACTAGTATTCTACTCTGCTATTTTGGTAACCATTTAGTAAGCACTAACACATACAGGATGCAAAATAGTCCTGAAGACAAAGGTTAAGAATCCTTTTCTTCACATAAATCACAAGGTAAATCCTAATGAGCAGACCTCAAAGCAGCAGGAAGACTGAGAAAAGCAGATGGCTCTCCTTTATTTGAGTGAACATCAAGAAAGTCCTCGTCCTCACAGGACAAAAAGATTGCACTTCACCTGGAAAAGAGGCATACTTCATAGTCCACTATTCACAGTGCTGGCTTGATGGTTCTCATGCTTGGACACTATTTCTTCCCTACCTTTAAACTCAGACTGAAATATTGCTTCTTGATTTGTCTGAAGCCTACAGGTTCTCAGATTAAACCGATGATTCTCAGTCTTGCTAATGCTGTGACACTTTAATGCAGTTCCTCATGTTGTGGTGACCCCACAACCATAAAATTATTTCATTTTCTATTTTATAACTGTAATTTTGCTACTGTTTGGAACCTTAATGTTAATATCTGATATGCATATTATCTGTTAGGCAACCCTTAGGTTGAGAACTGTTAGACTAGAAGCTTACCATTGGCCTTCTGCTTCTCAGGACATTGACCTCATAGAGCAACTGTGCTACCTGTTCTTTGGGGTTACCTTCCTGTCTGAAGAACTGGAGACTTGTCAGCCTCCAGATAGTATGAATCATTCCTTATAGTAACTATTTTCCATATGTGTACACACAGGTGTGTTTATTTGTCTCTCTAGAGAAACCCTAAAAAAAGACTTTCAAAAGCAAGAAAATTCTCACCAATATGCCACCACTTGAAGTTTATGACAAAAACTAAAACAACTTAACAATTTTAGGCCGAGAAATGATGCACCAAGTTCTGAAGGACAACTTTTTTCTCTATCAGAAGAACTTTCCATGATATTATAAGATGTGTGCTTTGATATTTTGCTATTTGAATTAAAATTAAAATGAAAAGGAAGTTCTTTGGGTCTGGAAAGCACATGATGTAGTTGCATATTAATTAAATTCACTTTGCTTCAATATTCCATACAATGTACTTACTTAAGTCATATTTATGAATTATTTCTAACAGGACTTCTTTTCCTAACAATACCAGGAACTAGAATGACATTACATAAAAACAGATGATGGCCTCTGGAGATAGAGAGTCACAGCACTGAAAATTTGGTCATAGTTAGAGAACTGATAGAGTGTCAGCACAGAGCTCCTGTCCCTTTATACAGTTCTTCAAGCTTCATACATTTTTGTTATAGGACAAAAATGTAATAAAAGATCTCTAGCCAAAAGAGATACAAATACCATTTCAAAACAGAGAGCAATCCATCAGATAGAATTGTCCTGTGTGTGCAGAAATGCCAGTCCCAGAAAAATCTTTTTCTTTTCCTAGGTCTAACTCAAAGAAAGGCTAAAACTCCATCTCCTTGCAAAAGGGCCTCTTTGATGTTGATTTTATTTAAGTTTTATTTAGCCCATAACTCTCTGTCAGATTACCCTGTTGAGTTCCGCACAGGATATACAGTTATGACTAAAGTTCTTATTTTAATAAAAATATATGTGAAAACCAAGTCGTTTCTCTTGAAGAACAGTTTGGGGTAACTGCTAGCCATATTTGTTTCAGAAGTCCCTTTGTTAGAAAGAAGAAGCAAACCTGCTTTAGCCCTATGGTAGGCATCTGTTTCACCTTCTCTATGGGGACAGAGTTAATGGGAATGGTTGTGTGCAGTAATTTCACCTGCTTTCTGAGAAACACTTTGTTTCCCAGCAATCAACAGTACACACTTAAAATAATAAAGTATGTCCTATGATTTCAAACAACTTGAGATTTATCTTCTCCTTTCCTTTAGGTCTACATTATTAATACAATGTTTGGGAAAATAGAACACCCCCAGTGTCAGGATTTTGTGCACATTTGGTATGGCAGGAATATGAATTTACCCTGTTATCTGGCAGCAGATTTCTATGGATGCAGGAGCCTCATGGGGAATGCTGTGGAAGGCAGCAGCAGATAGCAGGAGGCACTAAGAAGCTATTTCTATGTAGAAAGGACTTTATTGTTAGAGGGATATGGTTATGATTAACAGAGAAAGTTATGATAACAGAAAAGGTTATGATAGCAGAGATGGAAGGGGAGAGAGAAAAAAGAAAAGAGAGAGAGATTCAGAGGTGGGGATTGTGGTAATATGACAAAGAATCCTTCTTTAAATGGGGCTTGAAGTCAGAGCTCAGAGGAGGGCGTGGCTTTAGAGACTAACACCCACCCTCGCACACACAAATAAACAAGTAGACAAATAGACACACACACACACACACACACACACACACACAGAGAGAGAGAGAGAGAGAGAGAGAGAGAGAGAGAGAGAGAGAGAGAGAGAGAGCGCTTTATTCTGAGGCAAGTTTTCACACTGTGGCCTTAGCACCTGAAAACTGATTGTTAAAAATACCAACTTTCAGTACTAACTCAAGACATATCAAGTAATAATCTATGGGGGATAGACTCAGAAACCAGGGTTTTGGCCATTCTTGCATGAGATATTTAGACACACTGCAGCTCTAGATATACTTGTTTGAGAAAGAGGAAGTCCATGTCTGGAGACATCTATGACAAATTATCTTGTGATGACTCCTTAATGCAAACCAGAGCTAACTATAACCATGCCTTTGCTTGAAATCACCCAGCTACCATACAGCAGGATGGACCTTATCATGGGCCATCTCCACAATCCTTAGATTGGCTTCAAGATGTATGTATGTATGGAGACCAACTGCAAAGAGAACTACAGTTGTATGGGAAAAGGAGTGTAGTCCTGGTAAAAGTCACACTAGGGAGATTTCAAGTTATCCCCTTCAATCTCCAAAAAAATAACTTGGAACATGTTCTCCAAATCCCTTGTCACCATTTTAGGACCATACATGCATAAGAGTGAATCTTTGAAGGCCACTAATTCTATATAACCCTTTGGTGGCTCACACTGCATATTCTTATAGTCCACAGGCTTCTTATGACTGCTGCCTTCTTTGTATTTTATTATCAGTAGTTTCTGGGAACTATCTGCCTTTACAAAGAAAGAAAATATTATTAGAATAAATAATACTTTCTAGGATCTCCTTGAAGTATGGGAGATGCTGGAATCCTCCTGACTTCTCAATAAGAGTTGATAAAGAGGAACTCTAGGCCAACATTAACAGAGATCGTCCATCCTTACAGAGTCTTCACTCTAACATTAAATTGAATTTAAAAACCACTGCCTATCTAATGGTTAAATAGAATTTCTAGAGAGTAGTTAAAGGACTAAAAAATTTTTCACTTTTTTTTTAAGGTGGATAAAAGCAAAAAAAAAAATTATGTTTCAACTTTGTTGTGGGCCAATATGAGCACTCATTTGTTATTAAAGTTTCAGTTTTTGTTTATCAATAGAAAGTAGTCCTTTTCAACATTCTACCAGCCAGTGTAGCACACAATGGTACTAAATTATGAGTCTGGAATTTGGGAAGAGGAGGACTGAGGAGTAAGTGGACAGATTTTAAAAGTTGGTCTGGATGTGTTGAGTTGAAGATGCCAAGAAACTCCTGGCTAGACATGGACTGGTGTCCATAGCAAAGAGTGCTGTGTCAAACACACAGGCAGCTGGAAAGTGTAATATGGAACATTCATTGAATAATTAAGCCTAGTTAAGGAAACTAAGGACTCCAAAGTAACTTCAGAATCATGTGATCAAATATACACTGAATATTAGTAGTCATGACCAGCCCATTAACTAGGGTCTAGATCTAGCTGTGGTGGTATGTTTGCATGATCCTGGCACAACAGAGTCAGAGGCAGCATTGTTACAGGATAGAAAACAACTTAGACTACATAGGGTATTCAGTCAGGGCTACAACCTAGGGAAACATGCTGAGGGTTAGGAGGGAGATAAGACGATGGAGGAGGAGGAAGAGCAAAAAGTAGAAAATGGGAAAGAAGAAAGAGAAAGAGAAAGGAGGAGGAAGAGGAGGAGAAATTGATTATAAACCTCACCAAATACAATTACAGAGGAAAGGCTTGGTCAGTGATGTGATTTTTGTAGTCCTTAGCATGAATAACAAAGAAAGGAGACAAAGGACAGTGACTGACACAAGAGAAGTCAAGTCTGCTCAACAGACAGAATGTTCAGCTACTTTCTTGTTTTTCCTTTCCTCTGAAGGCTTGTTTGAATTTTCTCATTCATATACTATTCCTCAAAAGGAATCTATTTGCCTTGCCTTTGCCTCTGGGCTTTCTTAATTTAATTTTTTAAATTTTTTTTCAAAAACTTTATTTATTTATTTGCCTTGGTGTTTGCCTGGAACTGGAACTACAGACAATTGTTTGCTGCCATGTGGGTGCTGGGAATCAAACCCGGGTCCTCTGGAAGAGCAGCCGGTGCTCTTAACCACTGAGCCATCTCTCCAGCCCCCTGCCTCCGGGCTTTCATATATAGTACAGACAGTAAACTGTTTAAGCCTCTTGTCAAAGAACCTCACTGCTGTCTCCTTACAGCTACAGCCTCATTCCTGGTCTAAGAGATATTTAGGAAGAATCTTTTTTTCCAGAACTTTCTAATAAGATCAAACTCTACTTAGTCAAGGCTCATGTTCCCAGGTCCTCGTTTGTTCTGGTTTTTATCAGTGTTCACTCCGCTCCCTGCACACTCTCCCCTCCTGAAGGGACACAGATTGCTTTCTGCCTCTGCCTGATGCTTGTCCCAGCATTCTGGTTGCTTGGTTACAGCAACACTTCACTGGATTTTCACTAAAGGCACAAGGTGTTTGCAGCTTTTGAGGCCCATCAAATGGAAATAGTTAGTACTCATTCCTAAGAGGGCAGTAAACTCATTTATGTAACATTACCCAGAGCCTGTCTTGTGGAACTCTAAACATCAATGTGATCTACACAGGAAATGTGTACCAATGTGCCACATCCCTGTAAGTGGTCATCATTAAAGAGGCTTTAGAATTCATTCAAGTGAAGGCATAGACTTATTCATACAAAGCTTTGTTTCCAGAAAAGAGCAGTTTTTTTTTTCTTTTTAGATTCAAAAGTTAGGTTCACCCCGAAAGTTCAGCCAGCAGATTCAGGGCTTGGGTTCATGCCAGAAAGTTCAGCCAATAGCTACTGTACCCTATATCCCTTTGCCCAATCCTGGAATCCCAAGATGTGCAGCACCCCACTTACATGGGCTTTTCTTTAAAATCCCCCTTTCCTTGGGGCTCGGGACCAATAACAAAGGGTATCTACCTGCGTTTGTTTTTAACCTGTTCATAACAATAAAACCGCTCATGCCATGCATTTGCATCAAGCCCAGCTCTCTGGTGATCTTTGAGGGTCCCTGAAAAGGGGTACAACAATGCAATCTAGTTTGGCTATACACTGGATAGGCTATTGGTGGGGGTGGGGCAGGCAGACAAAAGCAGCTCATATTAGGTAAACAGGGTTTGGATTTTGTCTTTGTTTCATTTACTTTTTCAAAGAGTACTGGTGCTTTTATCACTGCTGAGATAGATATCTAATTTAGTCCCTTAAAAATATGCAGATCTGCTCGGTGTTGTGGCTCACACTTTTGTCCCAGCCCTGGAGAGGCAGAGGCAGGTAGCTCTCTCTAAATTTAATGCAGTTTAGTCTACAGAGTAAGTTAGCTGCCAGCAAGAACTACATAGTAGACCTTCTTTTCTTTTTCAAGGTAGATTTATTGCCTTAGAGTTTATATAGCAGAAGCTCAACAAAGATCTGATCATGGTAAAATAAAACTATAAAGCAGGACTTTATTCCCTTCTGAAAACTGGGGAGGGGGAACATTTCCTTGGCTTTGTAGCTTATAGAAACTACCTGTCTTCCAAACTCCTAGCCCTCTCTCCGTTTCCAAATTCAGTGTGTTGCATCTTTCTAAACATTCATTTGTAGTTATATCTCCTACTGATTCTCTCCTCCTGTCTCTTTTCAATCTTAAAGACCCTTAGAACTAATTCTAAGAGCTCAATCTAAAAAATTCCCAGAGAAATAACTTTATCTTAAATCAACTGATTGAGAATTGAATTGACGCTTTATTTTTTCTTTTCAGTGTAACCTAACATAATACAAGGTTCTTCAGTTTAAGGTTAGATACCTTTTTTTTTTCTTTTTAGGGTCTGGGTCCTTTTCCTCCCTAATAACTGAAAAGTCACAAGCAGGTGGTGTTGTTAAAGAATATCTCAAGGTATCACTAAGAAGAATTTTATTAGAATTTAACCAGTATCCTGGACCATAAAGTCCATAACAGTCCTTACTGATGTTTTGATAGATAAATAAAATCATATTTTAGAAAAAAATTATTTTAAAAACTCTCAATATTTGTTCTTTCCTATATTTTTTATGTTTATTTCATGAAATATTTTCTCAAGATTTGGTTAATAAAAATAATATAACAAAGGCAAATGCTGAAATCTGAAATTATTTGTAGCATACATTTAAAAGAGTTAAGATTCTTAATATATAAAAACATTTTATACAAAATGAGAAAAATATGTAATGTCAATAAAAATGTACAAGGAATATAATTAGGGCTTTTATACAACAACTTGGGAATGTAGTGCTGGGGATATGGCTGAGTGGGTAAAGTACTTGTTACTCAAACCTGTGTTTGATCCTTGCAACCTATACAAGTCAAAGAAAAGAACTGACTTCCACACAGTTGCTCTTTGACCTTCATATACCTTCCATGGCATGTACATGTACACGTACACACACACACACACACACACACATACACACATTTTTTAAAATTATGAAAAAGAAAATTGTAAGTAATTGATTGAATGAATAAATCACACAGGTAATAAGAAATGTAATTTCCCACTAATTACCTTGTTTAATATAGAAACATGATAACACAAAAACAGGAGACTATGCACTATTGTGAAGAGTAGGAGGCAAGAGAGTGCTCATCAGCTGCTCACGGGAATGTAAAGTGGGTTGTGTAACAGTAGACATGGCTGTTTATAGTTTTGTCTGTAGAAATGGAAATCCCTGCAGTTGTGTAATACAAGGCACTTATCTACAGTGCTGCAAAAGCTCTGAGCAATTTGAGAAAGTGTCTTGGTTTGGAATACATTTTGAAAAAGCAATTTTACTTCTAAAAAGTATTGAAAATTAGAGAGAATGTGAATATTTAGCTATAATGATAGTTTCCTTAAGTTGCAAATACAGAATAATTTGCAAAAATAGTCCCGAGTGCAGTGACAAGGCTTTGAGTAAACTTTGGGTCCATTAAAATAAAGTAACTGAAGAATATATGATGACAAAAAATGCTTGTTGTGCTGAGTGACAGGGAGGGCGTGGGTGATAAGTGAACTTTGGGTCGTATACATTTTTCCATTTCTAAAGACCAAAAGGATATAGCAAAATATGATTGATGTCTGGATTATAGGTTAGAAACTAGTGTTTGTTATCTTCTTTTTGCTTGTGTGCTTTTTTAGTAAAATATATATGTAATTTTTATATAAAGAACTTTTATTTTCTTATAACAATGATCACAAAAGTTAAACTATGTATTTTACATTTTTATCAAGAATCAAGATGCAAACAAATATATAAGTGTATGCATTTTAATATTTGTGATTCTCAGTCTAGATACCTATCTGAGTTACTGCTTACATTGTTTTCCTTCTGTTGGCCCTGACCTTATTTGTGCTTGCCTCTGGCAAATCTGAAAGCAGAAAAATTAAGCCACATGCATGAAGGCATGGCTCTGAGATTGTGTCAGCATTGGAAGCTATTTCTTGTGATTACAAGCCCAGCAGCTCTTTTCCTTATGCCACAGATGCTTTTGATGTTCACTAGACATTATATTCACTAGACTGATTATCTTTCTCTGAAACTTGCCACTCTGCCATCAATACTGTTTTCAAATCTCTATCTTACAAACATTTGATTGGCAGAGCAAGAGAAAGAAAATCTTGCCGCTTCATGGCAACTGTGTTTCATTGTTGTTCTTCAAAACTGATCAGAGAGGAGAACAAGTGAAGACCCTGTATGACTGGAAGAATGCCACCCTTTTTGGAGCTTAAACATATTGTCTCTAAAAAGATACAACATCAATTTGGGAGCAAACAAGGAACTTCAGGATTACTATGCGGAGAGCGTTGCACAGTAACAAAGCTGGAGATGAGACTCACCAATTGGCTTTGGCTGCTGACCTCAGATTGTATAGCCTTCATCTGTTGTCATTGCTATGAAGACAGGCACTGTACCCATAACATTGGACTGATGTTTGAGGGCCAATTTTCAAGTCATGGGCAGAATTAAACTTTTTTTCTTGTTGTTGTTGTTGTTTTTGTTATGTCTTATATAGTCCAGGCTTGTCGAAGTCTTATGATATTCTCACATCATCCCAAATTATGGGATTATAGGGTTGTACTCTCACATCAAGTTTAATTACTTTTGTAGATGAGTGTTTCTCTCTTTAGGATGGGTTATATTCTGATAACCCCATAGAATTTCTTGTTAAAATACATTTAACAAACCTAAACTTCTGGTCATCCTAGTTTGGCCACATAGTTCATTGTGGAACATAAGTCGTGTCCCCTCAACTTGGCAGAGCTGATCAGCTGCTGAGGCTGTCTACCATTGTTCTGCTATCTGATGACACAGATAGCATCAGAATTAATATTCTGAAGTAATATTTCTATTAAATGTATTACTTTATTTCCTTCATAAAGTCTAAATATCTTGAGTCAAACCATAATAAATGAGGGTAGTCCACATATAATCTACTATGTTTTTCCTTAAGTCAAAGATGTCTAGTCTTAACTGTTTATTTTGAAGAGTGTGAACACATCTTTCAGAGATTCACAAACTGGAAACAAACCTTCTGCTTGGCTTCACCATTTCTCTGGTTCCAAGCCCCCTTTTTCTCTCTGTTGCTTATATAATACTGGGCTTTTCTTCTCTGCTCCAGTTCACTCTTAATAATCTTCACAAGAGCCGTATTCTTCATGACCTTTGCCCCAATAAACACAGCATGCATAGACATTTGCTTTGAATTCCTGACCTCTGTGAACATGCGAGTATGATGCTTGATGCCCTCACTACTACCATTTCTTTTCATTCTTGCACCTTTAAGCTTTAGGACTATGTAACATAATAAATGTGAAAAATTCAGTCTAGCTAAACAGAAGAGTCTGAGCTGGACATCAGCAAGCAGGATACCCTGAAATAGAACCAATGCAAAAGTAAAGCTGTCCAGTATCCTGAATGATAAGGACAATTACAGCAGACAGAGCTGTTACATCTCGACATGCTGTTCCATGGAGCTACCTAGTACATTAGGTTTAAGATTATTTGTGACTTTTATCCACCAGACAACAGTAATCTCTCTTCTCCCACATTTATGAAATACAAAAATATCTCAGGATGTCTCTATAGAACAAAGTCATCCAAGGCTAGGAATCACTGCAGTTAACAAACATAGGCGTTCCACAACTCAATGTTTGAGGGGTGTCAAAGTCCAAACATCAAGATTCTTGGACAAAGTTATAAAAATTTCAACTACATATGAGAAAAATTCACATCCCTAAGTTGTCTAGAAAGACTACACTTTGCTAAGGAACTATGCTTTTGTACACTGTAAATATTTGTCATTGTAAGTATTGGTTTAATAAAATGTTAATTGGCCAGAAGCCAGAAAGGAAGTAGAAGCAGAGCAGCCAGAGTGAAGGAATTCTGGGAAGCAGAAAAGCAGAGTGTTAATTACCATGGAAATACAGAGGAAGAAAGAGAATGCTGCACTGAGAAAAAGGTACCAAGCCATGTGGCTGAACATGGATAAGAATCATGGGTTAGTTTAAAAGCAAGAGTTAGTAAGTAATAAGCCTGAGTCATAGGCCAAACAGCTTGTAATTAATACAAGCCTTTGTGATTATCTGAGACTAAATAGCTAAGGGACCAGCTGGGTGGGACAGAGAAACTTTTGGCTACATCTGGAAGGAAAAAATCAAATGTGCTTCATCCCACAACAAGAAATAAAATTGTTAGGGAAACCTTTACTAAGTTTTCTCCTTTGCCTTTTCTTTACATTTTTCTGATATTCAGTCATGGGCTCAGTTTTATTCCCCTCTAACATTTGATTAAACTCCTCACACTCTATACCTCTAAGTGAGGTATTGCCAAATTTTAGTTTGTTTTTGGATATAGAGTTTCAAAAGTGTAACTAAGTAAAGTAATGTCATAAGAGTGCAATCTTTATCTAATGTGACTAGTACCCTTATACAAGGAGAAGAACAGATGACAAGCTATTCATAGGGGAGAGCATATGAAGACAGATGTATATGACCATGAACATGCCCAAGACAGAGGTGTCAGAACATGCCACTTCTGCCAACATCTTGATCTTCAACTTCCAAACTCCAGAAATGTGATAAAATACACTCTGTTGGTTAAGCCATCCACTTTATGGTATCTCATTTCTGCAGCTCTTCAAGAGCAGCAGTGGTGATTTGTACCTCCTCCTTGGTTACTCTGTAAGATCTTCCACTTCCCCATAGCTTCTCACCTGCTATGCTCTCTGGATGGTCTAGAGAGAAGTAAACTTTGAGATCTCTAATAAAGCACCAATTTGACTCATTGAGAACATTTGTATGAGTGTATTTACATATATTTGAAGAAATAGAAGCTTGGTGGCTTTGAGAAATAATAAGCAACAAAAAAATTAAGGATGGGGCTTTTTTGGTGCTCTGAACACATCCCTCCAAGAGACTGCAGACTTCTGTAATGATGCTGTAGAGAAGACTAGTCCAGTGCTACTTGGGCAATGACATATGCTGGCCTCTGGTTGAGATATATTGCTGTATCCCAGCTACATGCCACTCCTTATTCAAATATAGCTTATTTTCTATAGCTGAGTGTGTCAGATTATAAAGACAGTGAGTGACCCACTTGCCATCCATTTTCAGCCCTGCCATGAGCTGTCTGAAACTCCTTTGTATTCCATAAAACTCATAGCCCCAATGTGGGTGTTTGCTATCTATTTGCCTCATTGTGCTTTATCCCACTCACTTAAAACCAAACATATTACACAGCTGTTGGTCCTGTTCAAATCCTACTGGTTCACACACAAATCGCATAAATAGCTTCTGCCTTCATGAATGTTTTCTTCAAAGGAGCAAACCCACCACTTCTTTGAGAAAGCCTGAAGGACCCCAAGGAAGGCCTAGTCTAACCATTTCTCTTCCTTTCCCATCCCATTTGTCCTGGCTAGTTTTAAGCTAATTTGATATTTTACAGTCATTTGACAGGACAGAACCTTAAGTGAGAAAATGCCTCCAGAAGAACACAATGTAAGAATGCAAAGCCTGTGAAATATTTTCCTAATTAGTGATCAATGGTGGAGATTCCATATCATTGTGAGACTATCCCTTGTCTGGAGGTTCTGAGTCCTATAAGAAAGCAGGCTGAGCAAGCCATAAAGAGCAAGTGAGTAAGCAGCACCCCTGTATGGTCTGATTCAGCTCTTGTCAACAAAGTCCGTGTTCAGTTTGGATTCTTGTCTTGGCTTCCCTCTGTGGACAATGATTGAGGGTATGTAAGCCATACAAACCCTTTCCTCTCCAAGCTGCTTTGGTCATTGTGTTTCATCACAGCAATAGTAACTCTAACTAAGACCCCACACGTATGCTCTGTGAGCTCACTGCTGCCCAAGTAGCTTTTACTGTGCCCACAACCCCTCTGGACATGAACATAAGTCATTTCTACATCTTAGATTTTGGCTTTACTTCCTTGCTGAATCTCACAATACACACACACACTCACACACGTACTCACACACACATAATCTTGGCTTAGGGCCCCTCTAAAAACAGATAAACTAGAAAAATGAGATCACTCAATAGGTAAAGGCATTTACTGCCAAGTCTGATAACCTGAGTTCAATCTCTGCTTGGACCCTCATGGTAAAAAGAGAGCACTGACTTATCCGAGTTTTCTCTGATCTCTGTGCACAAGTATGTGTGTGTGTGTGTGTGTGTGTGTGTGTGTGTGTGTGTGGTGTTCACAAGTGTGAGTGTATGTGCATGCACACACATGAAAAAATTATATGTAATTCAGAATGGGTAAAGCTCTAGAACACTGTAGAATGAACCCAGAGCAATAAAAATCACAACACAGGATTAATATGGTATCCATTTTTTCAGAAATATTATGAGAATTAACTGATTAATATGACTTGCCAAAAAAGAAAAAAATGCCAATGAAATGATTCTTAATGATATTCTGTTATACTCATAAATTACTGCCTAGCAGAACTGTCATCAGGGAGGCTTCCTCTGGTGGCAGATGGGAGTAGATGCAGAGACCCACAGCTAAGCATTAGGTGGATCTGGGGAGAAAGAATTGTAGGAGCCAGAGAAGTAGAATGTACCAGGAGAACACAGTCCAGAACTAAAGGACTCATGGAGACTGAATGGACAATCATGGAGACTGCCTGCATGGGTCTGCTCTAGGTTCTCTACATATATGCTGTGGTTGTCTAGCATGAGATTTGTGTGTGCATGTGTGTGTGTGTGTGTGTGTTAGAGAGAGAGAGAAAGAGAGAGAGAGAGGTGATGTCTCTGACTCTTTTGTGTGCTCTTGGGATTCTTTCCCTCCTACTAGGTTCCCTTATCTAGTCTTGACATAAAGATTTGTGCCTGGTCTTATTAGATCTTCTTATGTCATGTTCTGTTAATGTCCCTGGGATGCCTACATTTTTCTGAAGGAAAATGAAGGAGCAGTAGATCTGGGGAAGAAAAGGGGTGGGTAGGGGAGGCTTTGGTTGGATGTATTTTATGAGAGAAGAATAAATTAAAAAAATTAAAGAAATAAAAGTGCAATGGTGTCTGGTTGATTTATAAAACAATCCCTAAATTATTCCTACAGCAAATACCCTAACGTTGATCCTATGCTAAACTGCTGGCCCTGGCTGAGGAGAAGATAGTCTAAGGCAGTGGTTCTCCACCTTTCCAATACTGTGACCCTTTAATATATTTCTTCATGTTGTAGTGACACTCAACCATAAAATTATTTAGTAGCTATTTCTTAACTGTAATTTTGTTACTGTTATGAATCATAATATATACCAAATGTAAAATCTGATATACAAGCTATCTGATATACCACCTCATCAAAATGGTTGTTCAACCGCAGAGGGGTCACAACACACAGATTGAGAATTACTTGTTTAAGGAAAAACACTGCAACCTCTTCTATTGACTGGGAGACTGTCACTGTTATTTATTTGTTTATTTATTTTTACTTTCAAAATGAGTATACTTTACAGATGTACAGGAGTTGGAATTCAAAGTTGACTTCCACATTAAAAATACAAAGGATGCCCACTATAAATCCAAGAAATGGACCAAGGGAAAGAGAACTCTGGCAGGCGCAGAACAGGTGGGGTTCTCATATCCCACAAAATTTTTGTTCTATTGTTCTAATTAATTGTCTTACAAAAGTAAGAGATAATTAAGAACTCATTTTTCTTAGTGTAGAATAGAAGAAACAGAGGCAACCTGATGCTCAGAAAAGGACTGAATATCCCTGCTTTACAATTAAATTTATGTGGTTTTAGCCTTTGTCTCTTGGCTTTCTATTAAGTGTAAGATAGCCCCAGGCACAAAGAGAAAGAAAATTTCACTTTTTAGCCCCAACCCCAGGCCATATTGACCAAACAATGAGTAACTTCATTTTTCTTTGCCAATTTCTGTTTTCTAATTTAATTGGAATGCAAGGAAATTGACAATAGGGTTTTGGGACCTAAGTATCTGGTAACAATGGAGACTATGAACATATCTTGTCTTTAGCATGGCATTTCCTACTTTAACTTGTATTAATTCTTCTGCCTTTTGTCTCAGAACTTTCTAAACTTGAGATCAAAGTATCTCCAAAATAGTTTGTGTATATAAGTGTAGTGCATGATGTGTTACATTTTAAATAATTGTCCCGCCTATAGGTTTAATAAAAGCTGATTGGCCAAAAGGCAGACAGTAAGTGTGGGCAGGGCTACCAGGCTAAGAAAACTCTGAGTACAGGAAGAACAGAGACAGGTGCCAGACACAGAGCTGCCAGACAGACACCACAGAGATGCAATGGTGACACAATCATGAGAAGGAGCAAATACAGAGGAAAGAAGCTGAAATGGTGCTCTGAGAAAAGGTACCAAGATTCATGGCTGAACAAGATGGGTTGAGTTCAGATGAAGGAGCTAGCAAATTATATGCCTGGGCTCATATCAGGTCAATCAGTGTAAAAATAATATAAGCCTGTGTGTGATTATTTGGCTAAGAGGTGCTGAAAGTGGGACCAACCTCTGATCCAGGCCCAGAAAGTCCAGGTCAGAACCATATACAATATTTGTGTGTATGTGTGTGTGTGTTTTATATATATATGACTTTCATGAACTATTAACTTCATACTGAAAAATTTTTTAAAACTTCTAGTTGGAGATAGTCTAGAAAAATACATGATAAGCCAGAAAAAAAATTATAATCAAAAATGATATTGTCCCAGGTAGTACTGGCACACACTTATAATCCCAGCACTGGGGAGGCAGAGGCAGGCATATCTCGGTGAGTTCCAGGCTGGCCTGGTCTACAGCTCCAGGATAGGCTCCAAAGTTGTAGAAAAAACCTTGTATCAAACAACAGCAACATAAAGATGATATGGTTATGAATTAAGGATCAATTCTAATTAAGGACAGATAACATAAACCATTTATATTAGCAGTCACATATTCTATTACGACATAGTCTCTATTTTATGTTTCAAATTTAGGATTTACAAATGTCTGATACTTCAACACTGTATAGATATGCTGGCATTGCTGGAGAATTTGACATTTAGTTTGAAATGTGCTTACTATTACAATTATTCAGGGGAAATAGTTTAATGAGCTCGGTTTGCTTTGAAACATTAATGTGAAACTGAGAATGATTTTATTATTATTTTACTTGTGCAAATACTGAGATGAGTTTTTGGGTTCATTTAAAGGATCAATGTTTCGGGGGCTGGAGAGATGGCTCAGCGGTTAAGAGCACCAGGGTTCGATTCCCAGCACCCACATGGCAGCTAACAACTGTCTGTAGTTCCAGTTCCAGGCAAACACCAAGGCAAATAAATAAATAAATAATAAATAAATAGTTTAAAAAAATAAATAAAGGATCAATGTTTCAATGGAAAATTTATTTGCACAGTTACTAATAAACTTTAGACTTCTAAAACTTTAGCCTGTCTTATTTTTTTAAAATTTACAGTGTGTTATCTGTGCTCTATATTGTTGTAAATATCTTCAGACTGATAAGAGATTAAAATGATTGTGATATCATTATTTCTAAACATCTTGAAAAGCCTAAAAGCCCATAAACTGATATTGACCAGGCATGAGTATATTTACATCACATAGTCCATAAAAGTTATCATTTCTCACAGGGAACAATTCTTTTAAGGATAATCAGAAATGCAAGCACTACTCAGCTCACCTAGGTTCTGAAGGAAATCAAGAGAACCTATAGAAAGAGAAGACTGAAACAGAAAAGAGACTATCAGGCTACAGAGAGAAGCATTTATTAAACTGATCTCATCTCGGCAACGGCTTATTAAATAGCAATTAGTGCCTTAGGCTATAAAGTATTGAGATACTGAAATACATGTGAAGAAAGCGGAGTGAAAGGAGAAGGAAGACATCAACACCACAACAAGCCTCTATCCCAGGGCAGTCTGAGGAATTGGCACTGTACTTCAGTAAAGAAAATCTTTTCAGGCCCAAGCGATTTTTTAAAATCAGATTTATCACTTATTATAACATCAGGATAAGGACTGAAGAATCATGTCCACCTAGTGCATCAGCAGAGAGTTGACACTGCTTTTTCCTTTTTTTTTTTTTTTAACCGCTTCTTGATCCAGCTACCCAAGTTCTCTTGGAACTGTGGGTGGAGCTTGCCCTTTCTGTGTGAAAGGTTGCTTGAGAGGAATGTGCACCAACATCCTCTATTCCTCCCTTCCCACCAACCAGATTTACTACTCATTGACTGAATAACCACTTAAATGGATCTGGACACCAAAAAGGAAAAAAAAAAGTGCAGGGTATGGGGCCAGCAAGCTACCAAAAGGCAGCTAGGAGGAGATTTTAGCATGGCTAAGAAAGGAACTCTGGGCACCATAACCATAAAAACAACAAGGCATTAAACTAGCCTCTGCCTTAAAAGGCTGTAAGGGAGAGGGCAGAAAAATATTCAAATTACCCCAGTCAGACTAATGGCACATTCAATCCTATATCCATTACTTCAGGTTCTTTAGTAACTCCTAGGCCTCTTCTACATTCTAAAAGAAGTGTGAAGTAAGGTGAAAGACAGCCATTGTCAGACTGCCCTAGAAAGGACCCTCCAGTTACTGCAGTTCAAGGAGAGAAAATTGGGGGAAATGAGGCCAAAATACAAGAAAGTCTCAATTCTGACTACAAATATAAATGAGTTTCCTACAATTTTCAACGAAGGAGTTTAACATGATTGCTATACGCATGCAGCCTGGAAGTCTTACATGTTGGAGGAAGACTAGATTGTGCAATTTGGGACTGGAAGAACGCCTGTTAGGGATTATTTGGTCCACCACTCAGTTGATGGGAGGAGTGGAGCCCCAAGAGAAATGCTGACTTGCCTCAGACAATACAGTACCTCCTGGAGTGGGGATGTTTACGACCTTGTCACCTCTTGTAGTTCTTGAAAACTACTAAGCTTGGAGGCTGGCCATAAACACAGGAATTACAGTTAGAACAGTTCTGGGGAGATCAGAGAAAGGAAGCCCACTCCTTCCACACCTGATCCCAAAGGGACAATGGCCTTACTCACCAACAGGAAAGAACTCATTCATCTTCTTTTTGTAGATTTTGAAGTCAACTTCAAGGAAGACACAGAAGATGATTCGGTCCACCTGGAGGCAAACAATAAATGCTTGAAGTGGAAGGAAACCTGGCAAATATTTACACAAAGCACAGTTTTAGAACATAAAGACTTCTGAGTACTAAAGAAGTACTAGCTGTAACATAGCATCAGGAGGTATGTAAGGGTGTGTGTGTATATATACACTTGAATTTATGAGCTATGCATGAGTGTGCACCTGAGCGTGCATACTCTGTTTATAACGAAGCCATGTGTGCTTTAGTGGAAAGGTGCTACATAAATAAGAAATAATAAATGACCATAAACCATAAATACAAGCCATAAATAATGCTGAGAATCTGACGGGGTGCCTAGACTTTATGTTCTCTGAAACAGCCACTCACTAGAGAGGCACATAGACAGTGACAATGAAGTACAACAGTAAACCAAGAGCTCTTTGTCCTAATCATGTTACACCAGTACAGTCACCAAGCCCATAATCTTTTAATGTGGCCGAAAAAGCTTCCATGAGTTTAATTTACATGAAGTCACTTGCTTTTAGCCTAACATCCTAAAAAAAGCAGCAGAAATAAAATGCTAGTTGACAGTAATGCAAGATCAATGAACACTTAATTTGGTAGATAGTGTTAGGTAAGTGTCACATCAGAAGTAAAACGTGCATACAGTTTTGGTGATACATTGTGTGTGCTAAAAAAACAATAAAGTTTGCCTGAAGGTCAGAGGACAGAGACACCCATACAGTTAGCCTTAGAAGTCAGAAAGTGGTGACATATATCTTTAGTCCTAGCTCTCTGGAGGCAGAGGCAGAAGCAGCATTCTGTCTGGATCTCTATGAATTCAAGGCCAAACAGAGCCTGGTGGTGGTGGTGGCATACACCTTTAATCCCATTACTTGGGGTCTCATGCCTCCACTCACAGAACTTGGGAAACACACACAAACGCAGATACAGACAGACAGACAGACAGACAGTCAGTCAGTCAGACAGACAGACACACACACACACATACACACACACACACACACACCCCTTTAATCCCAGCACTAGGAAAGTTGAACCAGGAAGTGATATAGCTGGGCAGAGAAAGAAATATAGGACTGGAGAAGGCAGGAGTTCAACCCATTGACTGTGCCCTTCTTCCCTTTTTGCCTAAGAACTCAGAGGCTTTCCCTCTGAGGCTTCATAGGGACAAGAGTCACATGGGGCTGTGAAATCACGTGAGTTAAGCAAGTCCAGAGACCTCCTGGCCAGTCACTGGAATTCCATGTTTTAAAAAATAAGGTGCCCTCCAATTGTCTCATCAACTTCAGTATAAAACAAACAAAGCATCTGACCTTAAAAATAATAATAAAAAAAACAGAGTTCATGTGAATAGATTTATTTTCCTTATTTTTCACTTTTGGATAGGATGTTCAGTCTTAGCTCTATATCATTAATACTGCCTACACACATAAAAAGTAAAGGCTCCCCATCAAATCATATTTCAGATTAGCTATAATTATAGTTAAAAGAGAGAGTGATTAGAGAGTGATTAAGTCTGTGCATGTCCGTACTCCTCATGACATGTTTATATCCAGTGGCAAGCCAAAAAAGAAAAAAAAAAAATTAAATGACTAAAATGTGTTGCCAAAGGGCAAATTTTATAAAAACCATTTTGACATTATTTTAAGAACATAAAAACATGACAATGTAGGGATCCATCCATGAGTACCATTAAAATAATCAAGTGTAAGAATATTGGTTTAAGTAGCCCTGAGTTTGTTTATAAGCATCAGGAAGATATGCAGAAAAAAGAAACTTGAATTGAACTATCCAGAAGCTGCCACCAGACACCTAGCTCAGATCTTCAGTGGAATAATTTGATAGGGCTGCTGCTCCACTATGGAGCAAACGTCTTTTTGCCTTGTATCATGTCCACCATACAAAAGAATTTTATGCTCCCTGAATGGTGGCTAGCAGAGTAGTCTGCCCAAAATGTGAAATGCTGCTGTTCAGAATACCTCATGTATCTCTGTTCTTTGTGTACTATCATATACTTTTAAGATGGCTATAATTTCTGCAAAGCGAAGGGATTTGAATCATCACTACTTTACTTATTAGAAAGTAAAGAGATGTGAAGCAATATGACACATAGCAGGTAGCTATTAACTGTGGGGTTAAGTATGTGTATAAATTATTTTCTCTAGTTCCATTTCTGGAACACTTCTCAATTAAAGACTCTAAAGTTGATAAGATTCTCTTGTGTGCCCTTAGTCAGACTCAGTTTTCTAACTGTGCTGAATAACTTGTAGCTTCCAGAGCCCATAATTATTCTTCTGTAACTATGTTTTTCCTTTATACTTCACATGGTGATATTGCTTCTATATAACCTAGCTGTGGTCAGAGTTCAAAACCAGGAAAATTTGATTTACTGAAAACGTAAGGTAATTGAGTGGAGCAATCTTGTGTCCTCTCACATTTCCACTTAAGAACAACAAATTGTGTGATTCTTTTTATCATTGATTTCTCTTATGTGTGTGTGCAAACGTGCATGAGTGTGAATAAGTGTGTGCGCGTGCATGCATGTGTGTGTGTGTGTGTGTGTGTGTGTTCCCATGCTGGGGTGGTCTTCTAGTAGTAATGTTATTTATTATGTGCTATTAACTTCAAACACCATTCAGTTCAAATCAAGATTGTCTAACCATTGCAAGGAATCTTACTTAACTTGTGGCCTGGATGACTATGGAAATGATGTGGGTCCAGAATTCATCAGTCCAGCTAATTTTCCCCAGGGGGAAAAAATGGATAGCAAAGTTGAAGCCTTTAATTCTAAAATAATTGAGTGAGAGCTCTAGCTAGCTTACTTACTTACTGGTCTAACACTGCTAAAAACAGCTTGCCAGCAAATTGAATCCCTACATAGTGATTACATATTTGTATAGCCTTGTGCACATAGAATCTCTAGGGTGTTATTACATAATGGTGCACTTAATTGATTAAAGTCTAGTTTTAAAGCCATTCCAGTACTTATAATTCTTCATCCTATGCTTCTCTTCATAGTATAAGATAATGGTACTACTCTTACCGAGGGATAGGACTTAAACTTCCATCTCTTAAGTCTTGGAGGCCTGTGACCATGAAGAAATGATGTTAAATGGTTGATGAGAGGAGGTAATGTGGATTCTGTCTAGTACTCTTGGGAGGAGTCTTCTTATATATAATCTTTATGTCTTGTACAAGAAGCAAGAGTGTGTAGAAAACCCACATGTAGCTATTTGGGCAACAGCTCCAGCTGGGAGAGAGTGGCCTTTTATGTTTTAAGCTCCAGGCATTTGAGCCACCACAGCTGATGTACATGGAGCAGAGAAGAGGCACTCCTGCTAGACACTCATTGAAAATTCAGAAGCAAAGACATAGAAATGTGTAAGGACAGACTTGACATCTTTCCAGCTTCTCCTGGCACCACTTTTTTGAGTCTTGCTTTTATAGCTCTTTAGTACTCTACATCTGTCAAAGACTCAGACTGAACAGATTACACAAGTAGAAACTACCTTTGGGGGAGAAGAAGAACACAGGAAGTTTAATTGCTAAATGGCTGAGAGACTGGAAATCTAACTTGAACAAAGAAGGACTGTGTATTCCATTCTTATCCTGGATGAATTCTAAAGGAACCTTTAACTCAGCATGGTACCACTCATTTTTCTTAAAGCCAATGGACAATTTTATAAAATGATGGCTCTTTAGAGACCATTCATTCATTATTAAAGGAGTTCCCTTCAGTTTGCAAGGTACAGCCCATACACTATTTTGGGTCTATGAAAACAAGAGTTCAGAAATTGAGTGGCCTTTTTGTAGTATCAAAAAATTAATTAATGATAAAACTGCAGAACTCCCACTTGAAACCTTAAATTTTTCTCTTTGATATTACCCGGAGAGAGACCTATGCCACCGGATTTCTAGGCCTGCCCCTAGATATGGGACACTGGTGGGTCATCATCTCTGGGCCTCAGTTTTTAAGTTATATAATACTAAAGGATGCCTTCTCCAGTGTCTCATCTGTAGCTGTTATAGTGTCTCCTTGCAGCTCTTTTTACTGTGTGAATTTAGTAAACTAGACCTACACATCTAAGAATGATTCTGGATTAGGGCTCACCACAGGAACAGTTTCTTGGGATTTGCAGGGCAGAAGCATAGCCACAGCTTTCACTGGGAAGGCGTTTCTAGAGCTCTAGGCAGGCTGTGTGTGTTCTTGAGAACCACTTTGGGAAGCAGCACCTGCGGGTTTCTTCAGCTTCTGCTGACCTCTGTCCCAGATTCTATGCATACTGAACTTTTCACACCTACATCCCCAGTCTTTTTACTGGATGTTGCAGTTCGGGTACCAAAGCAATGAGGCAGATCCACATGCCACTTTGTCCCAGTGGGTTCTTTCCATTATGACTTCCATGGTGTCCTTCTCTCCCATGAACAGTTTCTGGACCACACATTCTATTGCCATATCCCAAGTGCTCTCCAGATGTTTACCCTATTAGCCTCAGTTAGGACCTCTTCTCTGACCTTGAAACACCCCACTCTAAACATGTATTTCCCACTTTGCTGTCATTTCATAAAATATTGTTAGTTTAAGAGGGAGAAAGAGAGGAGAGAGAGATATCTTTACTTCCTATATAACTACAGTATTATGCTTCTCTGGTTAAACTCCAACTGACACAGCCTTTGTTCAATGAGTGTTATATCACCCAGTGAAACTCAGTGAAGCTCAAAAAATAACAATTTTCAGAGATATGTAACCTGTCAAGGAGATTTAATTCCTAATTATTTCTTTCAAATGAATGTCTGTGAGTCCTAGCCTAGTCTAGGTCTTCCCAGTGAACTTCCCAGAGTGCTTACCTACTCTTCTGTAACTAATTTCACATATTTAATATGACTAACTTTGAATTAGCAATTGATCGGTAAATTCCATTTGATCCACAATCTAAAGCACAAAGGCAACATTAATCTGTCCTGGAATTTACCACTTGACCTCGTCTTTATGATATTGCAAATGAGTGTCTTTTAAAGAACCAGGTGACACTCATAGGTCCTCTGTCTCACTAGCTCATGGCAGAGGTCCTCACACTTAATTTGTAGCTTTAGACATACTTGTAAAGTTCACAGCTCAGCAAACACACTTTACCAAGATGTGGGCATGTACCAGGTACTTTTTCAAATCATTAAAAAATAAGAAAGTAAACAGGTAGTCTCCCTGCTATAGTTGCCAATTCAGTGATGGTGTTTTTTTACTGGGTGTTCATTAGGTTCATAAGCAGAACAAAAATAACCTATACACTAACAGGGATTAAAACCCAATAACTCTTTAGAATGAAAATACAATATCAGTTATTGGTGAATATGTATGATATCAAGAACTTTCACAAGCAGCTCCAAGGAATGAAAATGAGTCTAAATGCTTCAAAAAGTTTTTAACAATGCTAAATTAAGTAAATATATTCACACACCATGACCTTGTAATTTCAATGCAAGGTGCACACGAAGCTGATACGTTGACCAGAAGCAGGACCCCAGAATGTTCATCATTACTATTTTAATATCTCCAATTTGGGAGTTGCTTAAAAACCAAGAAATGTGTAAATACATCAGTATGTAGTCACATGATAGAATATTACAAACTAATGAAAATGAAAAAGGTTACAGGCACTTATAAAACACAGATAAATGACACACTTGTACATAAAATCCCATCAGGAAAAGAATACACTAGAAAATTCCATGTCTATGCTGTTCAAAAGTGTTTAAAAGTAGATTAAATCAGCTGTTCTGTTAGAAGTAATCATAGCAATTATTTCAGGGTGTGCTGGAAGGCTTGCTAAAAACTGTCTAGCATAGCTTTTACTTTTTATTTTTTTTAATTTGGATGCTGGCTTCCTGGACATACTATTCAGTTTGTAAAATTTTATAAAGTTCTGCACTCAGGAGCTGTGTGTAAGCTATACTTCAGTAAGATTTTTTTTTTTTTTTAAGGTTGAAAGTCTATGCTGCAGTTGTCTTGGTCAATAATCAAAAATCTATTTTCATTGACTTAGGGGTCAAAAAAAGTCCTTTAAAGGCTGACCTTTGAAAGGCAATCTCTCCATATATTTCCACTGATGCCAACTGCTCCTCACCAATCAAGGCATAGAGGAGTAAAGATATATTTCTTTCACCAAGACATCCATTAATCCACAGTAGGGGGGTTTCATGCCCCATAAACATGATGACTTAGGTCCTATTAATCTTTTTCAGTATCACATCTACTGTTGTTGAAGAGGTTACACAGGAGGCATGCTGGGAGTATCTGGAGCTGACCTCCATTTTTCACAACCAGCAGTCATAGGACAGCTGACGTGGCCAAGATTAGCTTGTATTCAGCAAGAATGGGAGAATGAGAGAATTCTGATCCATGTAAGTCGCCTGCCCAGTGATATTCAGAGAGTTGTTATGCATGTAAATGCTGAAGTAACTGAGAGTTACCCTGGACAGTTGAGATGAAAATACATGAAAATACAGACATGGTAGGACTTATGGTCTTAAAATAATGCTTATCTCGTAACTTGGGATTCTGTGGGTCCAAGATCCAGCAAAGTGTGGCTGTACAAGGCATGCTGTCCAGGCATCACTAGGCAGAAGTAAAAGTGTCAGCTGGACTGGGCAGTTCTCTGAAAGCTCATTTGGAAGATGGCATAGTCAGTTTTTTGCAGTTGTAAGCACAGGTCCCCATTTCCATGATGGTAAACCACTGGGTCATTCTTATTTGCTCTCTGAAGCTTCTTACATGTTTTGGTCCTGTTTTGTACTCTATTCTCAAGGTAAAAAAGGTGTATCAAATCCTCATTGATTTTGAATCTCTTGAGGCTGACTCCTAAACCCAGACAAAAAGGACACATGTAGTGGGATGATGGCCATCTGGGTAAGCACCCAGTTTGAGTGTCAAATGATTCAGAGCCTTTGTTACTTAGCCAAGGTCTTTGCAAAGGATCTTAGAGTGGTTTTCTAAACAAGATCACAATAATTTTTAGCCAGGTAAACCCACTAGAGGTGCTTTTCTAGTAAAAGGTACCCATTCTGATGTGGGATGTCTTTCTGTATACTGTGAATATCATTCTTTAATAAAGAGACTGTTTTGGCCTATGGCAGGCACATTAAAAGTAGGCAGGAAATTGGAGCACAGATAGGGAAAGGTGGGAGGAGTAAAGAGAGCTGACATCCAGCTGCCCAAGAATCAATATGTAAAGTAAAACAGGTAAGCCATGGGCCACATGGCAAGACAGATTAATAGATATGGGTTGAATTAAGATGCAGGAGCTAGCTAGCAATATGCCTAAGCCACAGACCAAACAGCATGAAATTAATCTAAGCTTTATGTGATTATTTGGGGCTAGAGAGGGTCTGAACTTCTGGACCTCTGGCTGGACAGACAAAAAACCTCTCATTATACCACTCCCAGTTTTTAAGGAATTCATTTCAAAAGGAAACATTTACGAAAATGGCTGATAAAATGCACGGAGAACATCTATGAAATACAAATGGGAAGTCTCCATCTGACCCCCGAGGAAGAGCCATGTAAGGAATCCAGAAGATCAAAATCTGTGGATTGGTTCCAGACAAATGTGGTTTCATTTGCCAAGGCCATCTGAAAGTTCTCTAAATGGAAGATCAGCTTCCAAGTTGCCAGTTGAGATGATCGAGCCTCAATACCTTGTGAGATTGCCAACACTCCTTAGTCAGAAAGAAGTAGCAAAAGAAAGAAAGGTACATCCAATTTCCCCAAAGTATTGCTTATTAATGTTTGTTTTTATTATAAATGGTTAATGGTCATAGTCAATCTCTTTCTAAAAAAAAGCAGGGGGGAGAGGATATGATATAGGAATGATTAGAAAAGATAGATGGATTTTGGTTTATTGATACAAACTTAAGGTCAATTTTGTTATGCTGTATGTATTATTCTACTCTTGATTAAGGTATGATGCTTATAGAACTCATTTAAAATTGTAATGTGTAACTGAGAAATGCAGATTAATAGTAATCTATGATAATCAAACTTATAGTCATGTTAGGTTTTTGTAGGTATACAAAGATATATTTCAATTAGATAGGTAGTCTTCAAATACTTCAAAGACATGCAGAATATGGTGTTTAAAATATTTTAAGAACTTAGACTTTTCTGGACAGTGAGACATGTCTACTCCTGACAGCACTAATATATTTGAGGAAAATGATGGGCATTGAAAAAACTTCGTGTGGAATTTACTTTGTGGCAACAGTTAGCCACTAGACAAAAAACTGTTCTGGTATTGACTGCTTGATAATATGCTGTATAAACTGGACATGCAGGTTCCATAGGAAAGTTACCTCTCAACTTTGGCAGAACAAGTTGAGATGGTACTTCAGGTTCCTGCTTTGCAGAAAAAATTGCCAGGCATCCTTCAGGTCAAAGGAGAAGTGACTGACAGATTGTGCCAGATTTCCTGCATCACTGAAAGGTATGCCAGAGACTTTGGGCCTATAGGCTGAAGATGATGCCTCAACATTACAAAGGAACTTTGGGTGACTGTCCAGGCAGACAGGTGTCATCTCTGTCATTTTCTAGACTTTGGAAGTTGCCTGTGGTTCTTGCTTATTTGGGTAATATTATATCCTTCTTTGTTGTTTGATATGGTTGAAGGTTTAATAATTATAGGCATAGTTCTTCTTAGTTATTCTAAAAGGTATATTAGATATGATACTTTGGACTCACAAGGATAAGGTAGATAATGGAATATTTTCTCTAAGTTTGTTAATTACAAATAGACTAGATATTGTAACTGTAATTTTTGCCTGATAGCTGTTCTGTTGTATGTAATTTTGCTATATAGAAATTGAAACCTTCCTTTTTCATTAGACAGAAAAGAGAAAGTTTGGTGGAAATGTTCTCTGTATGCTGTAAATAAAGTTAACTGTTTTGGCCTATGGTGAGCACCATAGCAATAGGCAGGAAATCAGAGTAGAGACAGGTAGAAGGAGGGTGGAGTCAGTTAGTCTTCATGTGACCCTGGAGGAAGAGCCATGTAAGATAATGCAGGTGAGCCACTGGCCAGGCTATGTGGCAGGTAGATTAATAGAAATGGGTTGAATTAGGACGAAAGAGGTAACTAGCAATGTGCCTGAGACATAGGCCAAACAGTATGAGGTTAATTAAAAAAAAAGAAAAAGAAAAAATAAATACAAATGGGAGATGTAGAAGCTATATAGAGTCACACACCATCACTGCATGGCTATATGCTTCTGGGGACTCTTAGCCTACCAGCCCACTTTCCATTCTTTGGAGTGTTTTTCATTTTTTAAGAAAGATTTATTTATTTATATTTATGTGTGTATGTGTGAGTGTATGCCCAGGTGTATGTATATGCCCACAATGGCTGCAGAAGCTTTGTATACCAACAGTTACCAGTGAGCCATCAGATGTGTGCTAAGAACAAAGCTTCAGTGCCCTGTTTAAAAAGAAAAGTACTCCTAACCACTGGGTCATCTTTCTAGCTGCCTGCTTTTTTTCCTTAATAAGCTGTATCTATTTCTATTTTTTAATTATGTGTCTTTGGTAGAGTCTTTTGCCATGGAACCCAAAAGCCCTCTAAACTTCAGCATCTGGCTGAGACTTCTAAGTATGGCCTTTTTGGCAGTTGGGGCTTTCTCTTACTTCTGTGGATTATCTAAATGGCATGACTTCTCTCCATTTCCCTGTTTCTAGCAGCTGCCAGGATTCTCAGCTTGTCTGTACTGTTGTTTTTCTCTCAAATTCTAATAAAATTGTCCTTGAACTTAAAAAAAAAGCTCATATATATATATCTTATTCCCTGTAGCTCTCTCAGCCAGTGAGAGAGAAATGGTCAGGGCCCACTCAAGCAACTGTAATGGAAATATTTCTAGGGACCCCTTAGCAGTCCTTGCTCTGCTGTTTTAATGTCCCTTTAAGTTTCAGTAACTATCTTTCTTCTGTGTCTTGCTTAAAGGTACAAAGCACATTCATACTCATGCCTGCCATAGCAGAAATCTGCATCTCAGGCTCCAAATTGCAGAAGGAGAAAAATTGTCTCGCCATGTTCTCAGAGAAGTTTAGATGAGTTGGAGAACATTTATAACCCATAAACATTTAAAGGGCACTTCTGCATGCATGAAAAGGATCTTTATTGGGGTGGGGTGGGGCTTGCAAACCCAGTACATCTGTCATTCCCGTGGCCACACAATTTCAGACTCTGTTTTGTTTTGATAAATTGCTCTTTCTGACTTTTCTTCAACTCTTGAAAAAAAAAAAAAAAAAAAAAAGGCCGTGTCACTGAAGAGCTTTAAGTTATTCTGGATTGGGCTGGAGGGTTATTTGTACAAAAGTTAATTTCCAGGTCTGCTTCATATTGATCAAAATGGACACCCTTGCAAATGTCATATCTTTCATGGTCCTTGAAGCTATCCAAATGCTCAGTGGAGAATACAAGTCTATGCATATGTGGGCTTCAGTCCTGCAATTTTAAATTCTGTCAACACAAGTTCATCTTCCCCACCCTTGCAACCAAAAATGATCCTGGGAGACACTGGGCACGGGGTGGGAGGTGTCAGGTAAGATAAAGAGATGTTTCCACCCCCTCTTCTATGATCTCCCCGGAGTTGTATTAACTGGAGCTGAGCTCTACACAGCTAGTTACTCTCTGTTTTGTTTGTTTGTTTTTCTCCTTACAAGCTGTACGTTTTCATAGTGGTCTCTCTCTGGGAGTTACAAGCAATTAAGGGCAGCTGAGAGAATGGGCGTCAATCTTCCTTGGGGAATTCGTACCCTGACTGGATATGTTATCCCATCATATGTGGGCCGCCCTAAACACATACACATGATGTGCAACATGAAAGGGACTCATCAGGTTGCATTTATAAACATTTATATTTATATGTTATGTATATTATATGCACACTATTTATATATCAAAAATAAAAATATAAAAAAAGCATCTTACATTTTCAATGGCAGAGAGGGACTGTATGCTGGCTACATCTGTCCTTCCCTTCAGGACCACTGCAGATCATTCTGCTTTCTCTTCTGCTACAGGTACTGCTGGCTGGAGTTCCAGAGGACACTTTGCCCATGCTGGCCATCTCTTCCTAAAGTCAACCTTCCTCCACTGACAGACTCCCAGCAGGTGGCAACTTTCCTGCCACACCCAGAGGGCCCAGCCTCCTCACTCCATCCAATAGGATGCCAGTCTGAAGAAGATGGTGGTGAAGGCTGAATGGTATGTCCCACCCCCATTCACACCCTAAAGCCCAACTTTCAATACCTGAGAACATTGTTTTACTTGGAAAGAGGACTTTTAACAGATGCTAAAATGAAGTCTTTAACCCAATTCAGGATGATAACTGTCTTTATAAGAAGAGGTGATGGGATGCACTCCACACTGTGAGGGAAATTGATGTGAAGACACAGGGAGAGGAAGAGGAAGGGATACCAACTGTTTCTCTTTCAGCCTTGAGCTATAAGGAAATGCATTTTCTATAGTTTAAACTACATGGTTGGTGGTATTTGCAACACACTTCTGGTACATTAGTGCACTCTAGCAGCTCAGGCACCCTTTGAGGGATCACCTGACTCTTTCCCTGCCATTATCACAGTACAACTTCTTCCAACCTGGCTTCCCAAATGTTCCCTCCTGCTGCAAGTATTGATCATCATTGTCTTCCCACAAAGATCCTGACTGCAAATCTCATGCTCAGTGTACTGCTTGGATAAACTTGACTCCTGTCAACACTGGATAGATTTCATGCCATCTCTCAGCATCTACTCTGTCAAAAGTTAATTCATCCCCAGAGTGTCTAACTGAAGTACCCAACTCTTCAGTACGTTCTTACCCGACTCCTCAGTACATTCTCCTGTCACTTGCAGGGTACACTAAGTACCCCCAAACTAAGAAGATGCTGCCAGGAATAGGTCTTTTGACTCAAATTTCTTCTTCCCCATCCAGTCTGTGACATGAAATTACCCTTCCAATGTTAGAACTATTGTTCATGCAGCTCATGTCAACCCCCGACCCAGCTGCAACTCCCTATTGTATATTTCATACCCCAGCCTCTCCGAACATACTTTCCTCTTTCTTTTATTTGATTAAGAACATCTGCAGAGGTGGTTAAGATGCAAAAGTTAATAATTACTCTTTCTTTGTCACAGTAATTAAAAATTTCAAGGAACAATTGTCATTCATTGCTGCCTATGAGTTTGCCAATGAGAATAGGGCTTTATAAAACCGAGGAATCATGACCTTAAAAAAATTGCCGTTATTAGGAGAAATAAAAGTCTCTCCTCAAAAGGAGAAAGGAACTCTACTCCAAGTCACAGGGTGGCTCTGCAGGCTGGTTAAGAGCCTCAAACCACACAGCTCTGTAAGGCCCTCTGTGCGTTATCACGTCTCCCCATTACCATTAGCATCTGACACGCTCTGCAATGCCATTTACAGTTCAAAGGGAAGCTCATTAGCATATCTCCAAAAAGAGCATTCTGTGAGGACAAAGGCTGGGTTTTTTTTTTCCCCTCAGGCTGGTGTCCCTCCCACTTTTTTGAGAAAGAATCCTTTTGTTCCAAAGGCAAACTTCTAGAGCACAATCTCTCTCCAGTAATTTTCCATTGGCTCCTGTCTCAGACAACACAAAGCAGCCACCCGAAACAAGTCCCCCTGAGGCTGATGGTAGCAACAGTGGTGTGCAGTGGGAAGAGGTGGGGCTGTTATGATTTGAGTGTGTGCTGTATATAAAAGACAGAAAAGAAGTACTGTCAGCATTTATCTCCTCACTGGCCCTCTATTCTGCCTCAACATCCAGTATTTGTTCCCAGCTCCTTTGTTATTTTGCATTTTTATCTCCCACGGTATCACGGTATCACAAGTGGTCTCCCTGTCTTTGAACACCAGATGGAAGAATAAGTCCCCACATAGACTGCAAGTTTCCATAAGGAGACATTGCCTTTCCCTTGGCCATTCTTTCACCTGGCAATTTGTGGAGTCAATAGAAGAGTGTAGGGGGAGGGAAGTCGATGTCGCTCCATGGAAACAACAGGTTCTAAATGACCTTAATTATGAGTCTCAGACTTTGCTCTGTCAAAGAAAGACCATTTGGAGAAAAACATTGGTCTTGGTTCCGTCTGAGTCTGTCAGGAGTTGCCTTTACTCCCCCTCCCCTTCCTTTGCATGTAGGTCATCTATTCTGGCCTGTTTTCTGATAACACTCTGTCAATACACTGAGAGGTTTCAGTAAGGCTGGTTTCTGCTTTACATTTTGAACTCACAACTTCCAGTGGTTATGCTAAGGCTTTTCAATGTTTATTATCAAATATTCTTGACAGCTAAGTCTCCCTCAGGGGAAAGGCACGGAGGCAGAGTGTCCCTACAACATTCTGCTTAACTTGGCTTTTGTCATATTGTCTTTTATTTAATGTCTGCATGAAATGTCTTTGTAAAGCTGAAAACAATGTTTCTCTTCAAATCATCACTGACCCTTGAGGAAGACCTGCCCTGCTTGTACAATGCCTTCAAGTCTTTGCTGTTCTCCATGGGAGATGGAAGAAGCCCACCCAGTCAGAAAATTAGGATGTAAGAAGGAAAACCAGTATGCAAATTATAATGTTTTACAGAGATAAACAGGTGATGGATAATTAGGTCAGCAGGAAGATTCCTTTTTCTTTCCCCCTCTTCCCCTCCTTCCTTTGGTCCTCCTTCCTCTTCTTTCTTGTTTTTGAGTAAGTTTTCACTACAGAACTCAGAGGAGCTTCAAACACACTATCCTCTAGACTCAGCCTCTTGAGTGCCTGGATAGAGATAGACATTGGCAGAGCTTAATTCAAATGTTTTAACTTAAAGCAACATTTTCCTTCCAATTCTACAATTCTAAAGTATTATTCAGACTTCTAAACTTTACAGTTTAGAGCTATGTATATTGTAAGTTTAAGCGAAGGGTGCAGTAAAAACAAAACAAAACAAACAACCAACAACAACAAAATCATGGAAATGCTTCTCTATGGTCACTGGGAGAACAAGATAGAGAAAGAATAGCCAGAAGCATCTGAGAGTCTGTCATAGAAGTCTGACTAATACTTAAGAACTGTAAAATTAGAAGGAAAATGTTGCTTTAAGTTAAAACATTTGAATTAAGCTCTGCCAATGTCCATCTCTATCCAGTGCTATGATGGTGCAAACCTGTACCCCAGGCACTCAAGAGGCTGAGTCTGGAGGGAGTGGTAGACTTGAGGACAGAGAGAGGAGCAGAGAAAAAAGTCAGAGAGAGAAGAAACCAGGGCTATGGGAATACAGAAGATAGCAAAATGGTGGGAGAGTCCTGGGAACAAGCATGGGGCTTGTTCTGTTGGAAGCTTGTTTGAGTTTACAGAGAACTAGATATTCTCTTCAGGCCCTGGGGGCTATTGGAGCAGGTAAGAGATGGATGGCTTTTCCTGACCAGCAGACACCCATTCTAAAAGGTTTCTGAGGAATGCTGCGAGTTGACTTAGCCAGAGCCCAGCCTCAGCTGAGTCTAAGCCACCATCTTCGTGATGAGGGTTGGGAGGGAGAGTGGGATCTGACAGTAAGATCCAAAATCTTCTCAAGGAAAGACAAATTGAAGGATTTTTGGTGATCAGATATTTCTATGGTGTATGCTTACATGGTGGCAAATGTGTAAGCCCAGAGTCACCAGATACTGATAAATGTAGTGAAATGCCTATTACATTAACTTTCCAGTGTCTTTTTAACCAAACCAACCAAACCAACAACCAAAGAATAAACAAATAAACACATGAAAGAATAAAGGACACAAGGACAAGAAAGATTAATCTATATTATACAAATTCCAACTGCAGCTCAATCTCATTTGCACTGGTGGCACATGAGAGTAATGGAACAGTGACTTCCTGAAAATAGGCTACATATGGCCTTTCCTTTACTTTGACTCTGTTCTATGTCTTCTTCTCTAACTCCTTTAAAACATACTTAAATCTAATTCTATTCCAACATCTGATACTGAAAGCTGTAGGGCTGATTCCTGCTTTTATTTATGTTTATAATGCTGCTTATTGGTCAAAGACTAAGGTCAATCAGAAATAAAGACTTGGTTCACAATTTCATCAGGAAAGTAATGTTTTGTTTATAAGTATGCTGTATCAAAGATGTTCCACCCAACCATGCTCCAGTAGAAATCCACAAATCACAAGAACACGGACATAGAAATGGGCCATTGGCACAAACTATAACTTTATAGTAAGCAATATGAAAAAAATCTTCAAGATTCCTCCAACAGTTTTGTCCCACTGTGGACTTCTGTTTTTTCTTATTAGTGCTTTTCAATTGATTTCTATTAGTTTGCCCCTCCATTATATTCTGCAAAATGGAAGTATTCATACAGATTTATTTACTGGACACAGCAGCAATTTTCTTTCATCTGAACATCGTGAACTCTCTTTATGCTGCATTTTCCTCTATGGGTGGCAAAGAGAATGTGGTTTTAGTCCATTTTGAGAGAGCAAAGTAATTTCCTTGTTGGGCATCAGAGAAAGAATGGTCTTTCCTCAAGAGAGCAATACCCAGAGGATACCCTACTGTGTTTCACATAAGTTCATATTGTCTACACTCATCCAGGAAACATCTCATACCCACTGGCTGCCTAACAGGACTGTTTCAAGGTCAGGGATTACAGGATGTCCATATATCTAGAACATTCATGATTCAATATATGGACCATCAAAAAACAACAGAGCCATTCACTGAACACCAAAGCTTTTTTTCAGAGAGAACTTTGACAAAGTTGAAAAATTAATCCTTCTATCCTATCATTTTCCAAAGACTTAACTATACTTTAAATGGTTTATTTCCCGGAATGTCTGTATACATTTCAGAACTTGAAATAGGCTAGAATAAAACTCTGGGTAAAGTTCTTGAGTGAATCTTTCTAAATACTTTATACACCTTTTCAGAGAATTAAGGAGTGACTTTACCCTGCCAACCATTCTAAAAGTCTATCATAGAAGATTAGTTTGCTTTTAATTAGTAAAACATTCAGTCAAGTCTGTTGAAGAATCCATTTTTACAGTAGAAAGTTTGCCATGGATTTTTGCAATTATCTGATTATGTTAGCAGTGTGCCTAAGCAATTGAATGGGGGTCCTCAACTTCCCACACTAGGGCTCATAAATGATGACTTGAGAAATTAATGATCATATGCAAAGTTTTCTTAGAAAATCTTTTACCTTAAAACTACACTCAAGTTTTAAAAATTCTATGTATGTTTACTTTTTATAGAAATGTTTCTTTCCATAAATGTATGAAAATGGGGCTCCTGAAGGAGCCATTATCTCTACTGTTGGGATATCATCCATCCTCATGAAATAATTGTTGGCTTTAAACAGCAATAGCACTCTTTTCTTGAGCCTATAGTTGGATGGTAAAGAGTACAATGATAAACTTTAGATATTCTAGATTTCATATTTTCTTCACCATTTACTCGGTTATTTCTAGTAAACTGTCAAGTTAAATGTTTTAGTAAGTACAATAAATATAATGACAGACGAATACCATAGGGGTAGAGCTATCTTAGTTATTCAAGGAGATGATGTCTGGGAGAAATCCATTTTTTAGTAGCTATAAAGTATGGCAGTCTTCCCAAGGCTTAAGTTGGTTTACATGCAAAGCTAATCTTGCACATCTTTAGACTGCTCATTGTGCACTCAAGTCAGAAATCAAAAAGTTTGTGAATTTCGATGATACTGACCTAATGTACTCCTGTTGTGGGACACTTTGATCACACTCTGACACTCTTAAGTCTGCCAATATAGTTTGTTTTGAATCAAAGGGCAGAGATAGTTACTAGCTGACCAAAATTAGTCATAGAGGCTTCAGGGGACTGAGGATACATAGAGAGACATAGGAAGTAGTAGAGTGTGGCTTAGAAAGATTCTTGGCCCTTTTGGATCTAAGAAGATGAGAAAGGTGGTCAATGGTCACTTCTTAGTTATTTCTCTGATCATTAAGGTTCTTTCCTCAGTACCTGACTCCAAGTTTTTATTGATAAAGAACAATTAGATAAATGCTTCATGCTCCTGTGGTGGAATGTTCTCTGTATGCTGTAAATAAAGGAGCTGTTTTGGCCTATGTGGAGCGCCATAGATGTGGGTGGAGAATCAGAGGACAGACAGGTAGAAGGAGGGTGGAGTTAATCAGTCTCCATCTGACCTCCGAAGAATAAACATGTAAAGAATCTAGATGAGCTGTGGGCTGGGCCATGTGGCAGACAGATGAATAGAAATGGCTTGATTTAAGATGAAAGAGCTAGCTAGTAATGTGCTTAAGACATGGGCTAAACAGTATGAAATTAATATAAGTGTCTGATTCATTTCTTTGGGGGAAAAAGCTGCTGTGGGCCAGGTATGAATCTCCAGGCCCAAATGGGCCCGGGAAACCATCTACAACATGCTCCCATTCATAACAGCCTCTTTGCTCTCAACTTAAGGAGCTATTATCAATAGCTAACTTTCCATGACTCAACTTCTTAACCAAGAAGGAAGCCCAAAGAGAGAAGTGATTGTCAGTATCTATTTTTGCATGTACAAACACATAAGTATAGGCCTTTTAGGACCCCCAGCACCCAAATCATGACAAAGACTTAATACTAATTATAAAAATCTCAGCTTTAGTTTAGGCTTGTTTCTAACTAGCTCTTATAACTTAAATTAACCAATTTCTATTAATCTATATGCTGTTGCATGGGTACTGGTTTTTACCTCTTCTGTTTTCTATCCTGCTTCCTCTGTGTTTGGCTGGTAACCTCTCCCTTTTTCCTCTCTGTCCCCAGAATTCCCATGTAACCTCTTCCTGCCTATCTATTGACCATTCAGCTTGTTATTAAATCATCACAGTAATATCTTTTCACACAGTGTAAAGGAATATTATGTAACACATAGGTTTCAAACTTGAGTTAGTATAAAAATGCTGAAATGAGTGAAAATAACAGTTCCTTTTTTTTTTTTTAATAGATATCATGCTTTGTGGGTTTAAGCTTAAAACAATGCCTAAGAATGAATGTTGAGTATTCCTTATTCTATTCAGGTAGTCAATTGTAAAGAGTTGTAAAAAATATCTGTCTTTGGAAACACCCTAATCTAGTGGGACCTCATCTTAACTCATTATATTTACAAAGACCTTGTGTCATATAAATCCAGATTCTGAGAGTTCAGCTAGGCATGAATTTGAAGGACAGGTCCACTATTCTATTATATATATCCCAAAACTTAGCCTTTGAGAAGCAGTTGTTTATTCACATATTAAAGTTCACAGTAAATGAGTGTCATTGACACAAGCTGGCATTGTCTAGGAAGTGGAATGCCAACTGAGAAAAGCCCTTCAATTAAATGTACTGTAGACAAGTCTGTGGGGCATTTTCTTGATTAACGATTAAAGAAGGGAGTCCAGGCACTGTAGATGGTGCCACAATGGGCTCTATAAGAAAGCAGACTGAGCGAGTGTGTCATTGGGAGTAAAACAGTAATCAGTGTTTCACCACGGCCTCTGCTTCAAATTCTACTGCAGGTTTCTTCCTTCAGTTCATGCTCTGGTGTCCCTTAGTGATGGACTGGGACATGGAATTGAAAGCCAGACAAGCCCATTTCTTCCCAAGTTGCATTTGTTCATGGTGGTTTATCACACCAATAGAAATCTAACCAGAATAGCCAGTGTTCTGTGTAATTATCAGAATACGATTTAAAGTCATCTTTAGAAAATAATCTCCTTGCAACACATTTTTATAAAAAATCCCATTTTTTCAAGATATTTCTGATGCTCAATCTGCTATTGGTGTGAATCTTTATTCTTTAATGAGACAATTTTGAATGTCTTTGTAGGTTTTGTTTTGCTTTTTTAATCCTTCTTACATGATACTTATATGGCGCTTGCATTCATTAAACAATGAGTGGGGTGTAAATATTTCTTAGGGGCTAGAGAGACAGCTCAGCAGTTAAGAGCACTGGCTGCTCTTTCAGAGGTCCTGATTTCAATTTCCAGCAACCACTTGGTGGCTCACAACCATCTATAATGGGATATGATGCCCTCTTTAGACCTGCAGGCATACAAGTAGACAGAGCACTCACACATTTAAAAAAAGAAGAAGAAGAAGAAGGAAGGAAGAAAGAAAGAAAGGAAAAGAAAAAAAAATAGCTAGTGACTATTTTTTGTGCATGCAGTGGTAGGAGATTTGAGGACACAGAAGGTCTAAGACAGAAAGTTTCCCCTCTCCAGGGAGTTTTCCTGGGCAGTGAAGATAAGCCTTATGCAGATGCAAGGAAAGTAATGATCAGGGTGTGTTTGGAGTGTCCTAAAATCTTACTGTCACCAGTTACTAACTGTGGAAGCTTCCATTGTCTTACCTCACATGTTCCTAAAATAGGAATGGTAATTTCACTCACCTTGCTAGCCCACTTTGAGGAGTAAACAAATGTTGAGGATGCATGAAATGCTCAATAGATGATATCAACCATAGGACTCAAGGGATAGGGATATGCCTCAGAGGTTGATGAAGACATTTTAATGTTTAGTATTTCCTAAATATACCTCAAATTCATACTGTCCTAGAATCTCTTCATCTCTTGGCAAAGGTGATCCTTACTAAGGATTCATCTAATACTGCCAAAGACATCCATAATCTATTGACTGGGCTATTCTATCAATTATTTTGTTGGCTACAGTAACAAAACTTCTTTGTGTTCTATGTTTGTTTTCTTTTTAAGTGGTGCATACTTTATGTTACTCAAATATTATATGGGCAGATGGGGAAGGGCAGTACAGATTGATTGCTGCCAAACTGAGGAGCTCAAATAAAAATGATCTGTGAGAAACTGTCAAGAATAAGTATATAAGGCAAAAGAATAATGATGCATATGTTTTGAGATAGGAGAGTGAATATTTCTGACTTCACCATGTGAAACCACAGCCATCCTGATGTTCAGTTTGTATAGGTTACGGGATGATTTGTTCCAAACACTAGTAGGTCCTGGAGCATTGCAAATTGTAGATGCTAATTACATGTGTCTCATTTTATGGGGGTGACTGGACTTTTTCTCAGTTACAGCTTTCTCTGATCATGCATATAATGTTGTGTTATTTTTGCTTGGATATAATTATTATGATATTGATTTTTCAAATGGACCCAAGGTAGAAATTCTCCTCATATGCCAAATAAAATTCTACCATGACTTTTACATTTGTACTTCTGAAATTACCCTAAATATCCTTCTGGAGAATGAAAGTTAATGGATTTTTAGCTAGTTCATTTGTCCACAACACCAAAATTACTCCTACAAAAATTGACTTAAGAAGCAGTTATTGTGAACAGGTCTATTTATTTAGATGAAGTTACTTTATTATGCTATTTCACAAGCAAAGGCATTGAAAGGAAAAAAATCATGCAGAATTAATGCAAGCATACCAATGCATGAGCCAGTGTAAACTGTCCACATGAAAATGGTACATGTTTCGAAGAGCACAAATCACACTTTACCAAAATAATAGAGTAGAGCAAACTTCCAGAAATAAATGCCTCTTTGAACCTGTTCTAATCCAGTCAATTGGTAAAAAACTCAGAATGGTGATGATAAATGTATTATAATAATAATGCCAGCTGGCATCAGGATAAAGCTATTCCATGTTCAATCATGTCAATCACCTCATTTAAGTTAGTATTAAATGGAAGTGTCCATCTGGATGGATGAGGAAAGGTTCTGTCTCATGAACAAGGTGAGTGCAGTTTAAGAAGGTCAAATGGGGAGCCTGGCATCCTAGTGGGTAAAGAAAATGGCTGAGATAAAAAGCCTTTCCTGTTGCCTGTTTCTCTTCTCGGTGCTTATTTTTCACATGATTCTCCTTCAAACTATGATATACTTCTAAACAAACAATTTTTGAGTTATGGATCTTCTTTATATGTGGAAACAAGTCAATTATCAGATAAAGCCAGATGTTGACTTCTTGAAAATGAACCAAATGCTCAGGGCAAAGGAGGTGGGGCATGACATGTGTCATATAGATTTGGGGTATGTAGTCATTTGCATATCAGAATTATAACACTCTTTCTGTCTCTCTCCTTCTATCCATGCATACTAATATGATACTTTTTGTATGTTTCTGTTTTGATTGCTGTGATAAGGGGGACTAAGAAGGCCTGAGCTAACAGAGGCTAGTTTCTCTGGTGTCTTCCAGAAACTCTTTCTCTTAAAGAATGTCTCTGAATTTTTTGTTCAGTGGTTCTGTATTCTGGTTGTTAGACACATACAAAGCCAACCAGAAACTTTTTCTTAAAATAAATGGTTTCAAATGGAAGGTTTCAGAGGGCCTGCTTCCCTGCACATGACTGAGGCAGAACACACTGAATCATCTGCCATTGTACATCCTAGGCATCCCAAATGATTAAGAGGTACTGGCAATCAGGAAGTTAAAAAGCATACACTCACACTAACAGTTACAGGCAGAGTCAAGAAAAAAAGATAAAGTTATTTTCTGCTTATAGCATGCTAACACTACAAATGGATGGTAGTGGATGACTTTAGCAGTACTTTAGATTTGTCACCTCATTGACCCTTCTGACAATCATCTCCAACCAGCCCAGCACACCTATCCTACAAGCCTTCTGGTCTTGAGTTCTTATATTTTTCTCTTTGAATCCAGTCCTAGTCTCATGGCTGCACAGAAAGACAGGTATTTAGAACTAAAATCTCATTTAAATTTTGCCTTTGAGAGCAGGACACATTGCATTTTATTTCTCTCTTAGAGCCAAATTAAGCAGCACTGTAAAGGTTTCCTATAATCTCTCAGGCTGGTCTCTCATCTTGGACCACTTGAACATCATGATTACATACTGACACCTGTACAGATGATGAAGTGTATCAATATATCTTTGGTCTTGGTCTTTGATCTTCCTCTACCTTCATATTGCTCTTACATTTAGAGGAACTACTACCCTTGGATCAGTTTATTCTCTTTCTTATATTTTATTGTGAGCCTAGTCACAATAAAGACCAACATGTAAAACACACAAAGTCACAATTCTACCTCTTACTCAATGATGTGAAACTAAGGTGTTCTTAGAAACTAAAAGTGAAATATAAATATAAGCTTTTGTGTTATTAAATATTTTCTATGTTTAAATTTCAACAGGCTTCAGAAGGATTTGTTTGAAACATTATTTCCTTTACAAGAGTAATGGCTTTTTTAAAGACTTAGGTCCGTAGATGAATTTTAATTTAGCAAAATATGGATAATATTTAAAATGTCCTAGAGTCTCCTGTAGCTCTCCCTGGAAATATTACTTAATTTATTTTTGTTATGGTACTTTTTTTTTTACCCAGTAGAATTATTTGAGTTAATGTGTTTGTATTTTACCTGGTTCAAAAAAATTGTGTAATGAATCTCTCAAAGATGAGAATTTGCCTAGTCTTGGAGTTATTTCACAGTCCAAGGTATTAAGATGAAGCAGCCACATTCAGCCAGTTTTATCTGTTCCTTAAATTAAAGATGTATGCTCTGGACTAATGAGTCACCTGGAGAATATTGTCATTGCAGCATCATGGTCATAAAGCATGATTGTGTAAGATCCAGTTTTGGAACCAATGCAGTCCTCTCTAGTGTCATCCTTGGGTCAAAAGCAGTCGTACAGCCAAGGGAAAAGGTAAGAGTTGCAACATATTCATTTCCCAGCATGAGATCATGACAGTGATGAAGATGGGAGAGTGGCTGAGAATTGGGTGAAATGATTCAATTCACCATAGTGAAAAACAGACTTGAACTTTGTGTTGGTTCCCTGGCTCTCGATGATAGGAGCAGTATTATACATGCTCTAAGTGACTCTTACAGATGAAGGGAAAATATTAGGCATCCTCTAATATTTGGTATTAAAACTGGAATACAAATTCTAAACACAGTAGAAGGAAAATATACACCACAGGTCAGAAAATACGTTAGGCAAATGCTAGTTATCTTGTTTGCTGCAGATCTTCACTAGGAACAGATGGGAACCTTATATCCAGCCTGGGGCAATGAGAGAAGCTCCACAGTGATATTCATATGCATGGACATATCCAAATATATGCAAAGTATATATTCATATGTATGTATAAATTGAGTATTCAAAGTAATTTTCCATAGGGTTTATATTTTTTATTATATTTTTAAAATTAATCATTTACCCCTAGAAAACATTCTGACTTTTACAAATGTTTCATCAAATAAAACCAGGCTGCTAGTTTATTTTGCTGATATATTTATTTTAAAGATTCAGTCTACCTTAAATCAAAACAGTTCTGAATGTAAAAATGATGTTTATTCCTTTTTATTTTCATGTTCTACTTTTGTGTGTATGATATGCAAGAGTTCATTGAATACTGCCTGGGCTCTGTTGGATTTTAGCTCATAGGTATTGCAATGTGGTTACACTGGGCAATCTCCTCTCATCAAGCCACAATTTCCATGGAAATAGCTAAGGGGATGAAATACAATTGCTAAAGGATAATGAAATGAAATGAACCCACAAAACCCTCTTTCCAACATCAATCACAAAGTTAAGTTGCAATGATCTGAAAACAGAATTTGAGGATGTGTGCAATCCAGAAAAAGCTAATTGATGCTTAATTTTTGCATCGCATCTGGTAAGGATGTAATTAAGGGCTCCACATGATGGAAACATTAAACATTTTTCATAGATATAAAACCAGAAGATGAATATTAAGATAAAAGCAACTTCCTTCTCTTCCTTGGTAATGTAAAATATTTTCATTTTATTCTAAAGGCCATTGGTAGCTTTTGTTTTGTGCCCTTTTGTTTCTTAATGGAAATAGACTACTAAATTAAAAGTAAGGAATATAACACATGTTAGCTTCCAAAATAAATAAGTAAAAGTGCTTCATTTTTCTAGGTCACAAATTGCCTATCATTGGTCAATAACTTCATAGAATTAAAAGTTGCAATCACACAACTACCCTGAGGTTGTGTTGAGGTAAGAGTGCTATTTAGTCCTGCAAAAATTGAATGGCCAGCAGCTAACGAGGAGTCTTGGGCTTCTGAGATAGAATAAGGATAGTTGAAAGCATTTGGAAAACAAAACAGCCAGTTCCACAGAGCTAATGGCCAAGGTCAAGTAACTACCAAAGCAAGATACACTGCCCATCCATCAGAGACACTGAGTAGTTCCTGTGTACCAGAGTGGCTTGTGTTAACAGCAGGAAAGAAGCTGCTCCCATGTAGAAAGTTAGGTGAAGAGATAAACTGAGGGAGAAACCAACGCTTATACAGATGAAAAAGCCAACATTCCACAAGATATTTTTTTTATGAATTTAAAATTTATATCTTAAAATAAATTTACCTAAAAAGGGATTGCAAATCATAATAAATATTACAATTAACAATACTTTAATAAAAACAAGATGCCTAGGGCTCAGCTTACCTGAGAGGTGAAAAATTGTATAATGAAAACTATAAAATACTGAAAACAATAAACTGAAGAACACACTAGAATATGGAAAGACTCTTCTGTTGTAGATGGTTTCCTGGGCCCATTTGGGCCCGGAGGTTCGTACCTGGCCCACGGCGGCTTTTGTCCCCCAAAGAAATTAATCAGACACTTATATTAACTTCATACTGTTTGGCCCATGTCTCAAGCACATTTCTAGCTAGCTTTTTCATCTTAAATCAACCCGTTTCTATTAATCTGTCTGCCACGTGGCCTGGCCTGCAGCTCACCTGGATTCGTTACACGTTTCCTTCTTTGGGGGTCGGATGGAGACTGGCTAACTCCACCCTCCTACTACCTGTCTGTCCTCTGATTCTCCACCCACTGCTATGATGCTCCACAGAGCCAAACCAGTTACTTTATTTACATCATACAGAGAGAATTTCCACCACACTTTTCCATACTTGTGGATTGGCCGAAAAAAATTGTCAACATGGCTGGATTGTCAAAAGTAACTGACAGGTTTGATATATACTCTACCAAAACTTCAATAATATTGTTCATAGAAATTGATAAAAAATATTTAAAAAATTTATATATAGTCATCAAAGATGCCACACAGACAATGCTATACTGAACAAAATACTAATCAGGTAATAGTAACAGAAATCAAATTACAGTAAATCCATAAGTAACAAAGACTGCTTAGCACCAACACAGAAACATACACATAGTCAAGAAGAGTAGAAGACCTAAGGATAAACTCATTCTGCCAAAACCAACAGATTTTTGGCAAAGATGCCTACAGTCTATATTGGAGAAGATAACCTTTTCAATAAGTAGTACTGTGAAAACTGGATATCCACAGATAGAGGAATGCCATTTTATTCTATATCTCACTCTATACAAAATCAAGGCAGAACAGATCACAGACCTTTTAAGATCTGACATGAAAGAACTAGATGAAAACATTTTATAATAACAAATGTTAGCAAAGATACAGAGAAAAGGAACCCTTATATACTGTAGTTAGAATGTCAGTCCAGCAAAGGTATAGGATTCTTAACAAATTCAAGGTAGAACCTCATATGATCCAGCCATATCATCTCCAGGAAAGCACACAAAGGAACCTAAGCCAGCACACTTGTACATGCATTTTCATGGGCAATAGTTATTAAAATGAAGCAATGAGATCAGCCCAGGTGTCTGTGAATGGTAAAAAAAAAAAGTGTGGTATATATAAAACTTTAGTTTGTTCATCCATAAAAAGAACAAAGTCATGTAATACACAGGAAAATGGATGAAACTACAGATCATTATGTTAAGCAGATTAAGTCAGAGTCAAAAAGACAACGTTGGGCTGGAGAGAGGCTCAACTATTGAGAGCATGCTTGGCTCTTACAGTGAATCTCAGTTTAGTTTCTAGGTGGCTTACAACTGTCTGCAGCCCATGTCCAGGAGAACCAATGCTCTCTTCTAGACTCCTTAGAAAACTGTACCTATATGTGCATACCACATCCCATAATAACAACAGAAAAGAGAATAAGTCTTTTCAAAAGACAGGTAAATATAGTATGTTTTCTTAAGCATAAAATACTTAGATTTTTTTTTTAAATGTAGGAAAATAAAAGGGAGACATTTTAAGGAGAGGAGAAAGTCCAGGAAAGAGAAAGGAACAAGAGAGAGTGTTGGGTGTTGAATATGACTGTCATGCATTCTTGCATGTAGGAAGACGCCAGAATACAAAATATTATTTTATGTAACTAGCAGATGCTAACAAGAATCATTCTATAGATAATGATTTAGGAAACACTGGACATTTAACTTTGCAGAAGTATTAAAAAGAGTTTTAAAATTATGCTTTATTTCATGTTTATTATTCTCTATTTGTTACAACAAATCAAGTTTATTATTATTATTAGACTCTATAAATAGTTTATGATTCTAGAATGTCTCTATGCCCTCATATGACAAATTTTTTGTTGTAGTGCAGCTTGTTTTAATAGGTCTGAAATGCAGAGCAGATCACTAAGTTCTACTTTAGTTTGTCACAAAAGCTTTCTTTAATACCTACTCTCCTTTTGGTGGCCCCTAATTCATCAAATCTTACTGCCTTCATTATGTAAAAAGACCAAGTATATATGTGTGTTGATGCATGCAGCCCAGATTTTTACAAAGGAGAGAAAGAAAAAAGCACATACTTATTGAATACAGACCAATCTTCTTTATTGCTCTGATTCAGGAATAGACATTGAGGGGCTCTGTCCTTGTGGCTTCCATTGAGCAAGGCAATCCTTATAGGCACGATCTCTGTAATATATAACTGGACCTTCTACAAAGAAATAGCTGTGGTCTACTTGCTAAGCTTCTGCCCAATTAGAACCATATTGCTTCCTTGAAAGCTCTTGTGGTTTCCTATAATTTGGCATTGCTGTTCTTTCTCCTTAGCTCAAGGGGCCAATGCCAGATCACATTAAAGTGGTAAGCTTACCAGCCATTCATATGCCAAAGCTCTTATGGGCAGTCAACCCCCTTCAATGCATCATTTATTCCCTGAAAGCATTCTGTAAAGTGAATAAAAGGAACTCTACAAGTTACAAAATTGCAAAAACTAATTTAAAACTAAGATACATACTTAGATATGCGATCCTCCGCTTCAACCATATGAAACTAAGTCGATCTGCATTGATTTATGTGCTGAACATAATTTGTCTCTGAAAAGATCATGCCCTGATTATGAATAAAGGTGAAGAATTAAACTCATAGTTGAGGACCCTGTCACTATTCCATGTAACTGACTGCCAAGTGGTTGTAATGAGGGTGTTTCTGCAAAAGATGGAGGCTTTTACGAAGGAGTATGTATGCCAATCATAAGGAGGTTTTTTTCATTGCCAATACTTTCCAACTCTTTCCATGGTCAACGAGATTTACATCTGCATCAAATCCATTTGCCTTCTCAAACATAAGGAAGGAAACAGCTCTGTAATTTCCATTTTCTGATCAAAAGGTAAGATGGCTATTATTAGATTTTCAATCGGAGTTTGAAAATGGAAAAAAAAAACTGAGCTAAAATCCCTTTATTTCTTCCACATGAAATAGAAGAAACACACCCGAATAATATAATTCCAGGACCTGAATCCTGCATGGAAATGTCCTCAGTCTATTTTCCCACCTGTGTTGGCTGCATTGTCAACTTTCATGCCTTTGAGTCTCCTCTCTTTTCTAAAATAAGAGAGATAGAACAGTGCAAAGGCTGGAAGAAGATGAGATATTTGTTGTTTCTGCATTTTCTAAGTATCCTGCAAGAAGATTTCCAGATTTCATCTGATTTAAATATCCATAACTGTAGTTCAGGATTAGTATGGCTGTATCTCATATGCAGATGAGAAAACTGAAACTATATCCTACTTAAAACAAATCTTACCTTGACTCATGACTCATAATCATATTAGTTGTTTGTTCCTGAACTAATTATCTGCTCTAGAATCTTGGTTTCCTCATAATTCAAATAAGAATAATAATATACCATTTATATATATAAGCAGAGCTAAGAAAATTAGTATTTATTAGTAGTCAGCAATACATTAGTCTTATAATAAATTAATAATTGTGTTATTTCTAATTTCATTATATTAATAACATGCCCTTTAGATGTGTTAATTAGAATTAGTGCTAAAATTATTAATGATATTAATATAGTAGCAGTATGTTAATAGTACTTATAATAGATATTATTGATAATTCTTGACTCAAAGTAATTTTTATTCTGCAGTATCATTTCCCAAGGACGGAGGTTGCAGAATCAATTTCCACTAGTTATTTATTGCTCTGTATCACTACACTTAGTTGCTTAAAACAGTAATAATTGCTCCTTAACCCTCTGTTTATATAGAAATTTGGATCTTGAATGAAACAAGCTTGGCTACTGGTTCTCCTATAGGATTTTCTTTAGTTCTGGGGGAGCCTCCAGTTTTGATGAAGAATAAACAGTGTTTATAATGTCATGTTCACACAAATTACATATAGATCCTGGCTATTGGCAGGAAGGAGTTCTAGTTTCTCTCTGTGTGCATTTCCTCCACTGTTAAATTAGTATCATACTTATACAATAGGTATCTTTCTCTACAGACAAGAGAAGCTGAAAGGACATAGGACCTAGGCATTGCAGTCACATACATGCACCACTACCATATTTTGTTGGTTCAGTAATGGTGAGGGACAATATAAGACCATAGATACTTAGAGGTAAAGCCATTGGTGATGTCCTTTGGATTGGATATCACCAAGTTCAATGTTTACCTCAGCTCAGTTATCTATAAAACTATTCAGTTCATCAGATGTCTAGTAAGTTCTCAACTTCAAGGAAACAAACCAGTAGTAACCATGGAGAAAATCTGAGCAAATAAATAAAGCAAATGGCATTCTAGTTAAGAACTCTGGATGCAAAAAGGAGAGAGAAGGGAATCTGAGATAGTAAACAAGCCATTCAAAGAACTGAGATTTGGTCTTGACCTTAAGAAATGGACAGAAGCTTAGAAAACAGTTTTAGGGTTTGAACAAAAAATATGAAGGCTAGAAAACATCCACTGTTTTACGTAATAGCCAGACTTTGGTATAACTTGGAGACAGCAAATCTGCCAAGCTCTGAATCAACTTTGAAGAATACAGGTAAGTTTTTCTTTTGTAGACCCATTGAAGTATGTATGTTACAGGGCTAGATGGACCATCTAATTCCAGTTCTATCCTTTTACTTGGGAGTCCTATTACCAAAGATTTAAGATTATCATTTCATCTGAGAGCCCTAATACCTAAGCCTCAAAGTCATCTACAGAAGGAAAGTACTAGAAACATAACAGCTGTGTATCCTTCTTGACTTACTCTTAGCTTGTATCAGAAATCAATAAAGGGGCTAATGATAATTGCTAGTTCAAGGATGGTCATTAATCATCAATCACTAGTCATGTTTCAAATGAAACAAATGTGAGAACATTATGTAAATATAGTTATAATGCTCATTTCTTATGTTGAAATGCAAATTAATTATAGGAACTATCCATTGCTAAAGATGAGGCAAATTTGCTTCATAAATCAAGTCCTCGGATCCTCTAAGCTTTATTATTTGGAAATGGCAGTGGATCTGCATACAGAACATCTTTTTCATGGTATGTTCTTTCCATATTTTTATTTTTTTCTTTTAGTGCACATATAAACCTCCAAACACTTGAAGACCCAGATCTCAATCCTTTTTATTAAAAACATCTAAAACCCATACAGAGTCTTTTCCAAAGGCACATTGAACTAATTTGCCATGGAATTTCACTGAATGAAACTGCAGAGCTTGTATCTGCTTCCCACAGCCTTACACATCATACAATATTTCCATACACAACAATTTCTATGTATGCTAAACAGAGGAAGCAGTTTCAAGCCTCATGAGTTAATGAAGTACAGTTTAGGATTGAATAGGAGAAAAAGTCAAAGTGTGAGGCACATCTGGTAAGCATACTAATGCACTGAACAATGGACAATTACTATGCATGTGATTTTAAAAACGACTCTTGGTTAAAAATTCAACTTCTTTGTCTGAAGTTCTGGGGAATGGAACTCAAGACTTTCTTTGCACATGTATTCCACCCCTAGTTTGGGGATCAGATTTCAGTCATCAATTACAAACATGACTAATTAGGGATTCTGGAGACACAGTATAGTATATTGCCTTTGGAGTTAAATTTAAATAAATGCATGTCACTTTCTTTTTCTGAATATTTTAAATGATGATAAAATGATACTTTACTGACTTTTAAAAGACTAAGCAAGAGAAAACCTTCTGGTTAAATGTAAATTTGTTGTATATTCTGTGTATTTTATGTATCGTTATGTGAGAGAAGAAGAAAGGCTAATAAAACTCAAAGCTTTCCAAGAGGCAGACTTCTGGTTGTTATTGGTGTGCCCCAAGCAGTGTATACCAGGGCCTGGCAGCCTTAGCACTGTCTGTGGCATGGGAATATTATCAGGAGTGACTGTATCTAGCAAACATCCTGACAAACTCCTGAAACTTCAGAGTATATGCTCTACCTGTGGCTTCACTTTTAGTTGCTTGTATGTTGTAGTAAGTTTTCTGGGGCCCATTTGGGCCCATGGGTTTGTAATCTGGTCGGTGCGGCAGTTTTGTCCCCCAAAGAAATGTATCAGACACTTATATACTTTATACTGTTTGGCTCATATCTCAAGCACATTACTAGCTAGCTCTTTCATCCTAAATCAGCCCATTTCTATTAATCTTCCCACCACGTGGCTCAGCCCATGGCTCAGCCCGTACCTCTACATGTTCCTCCTTCAGGGGTCGGATGGCGACTGATTTAACTTTACCCTCCTTCTACCTGCTTGCCCTCTGATTCTCCTCCCACTTCTATGGTACGGTGCATAGGCCAAAACAGTCCTTTATTTACTGTGTACAAAGAACATTCCACCACACTTGTATTTGCTTAGTAATTTGGGTATTTATTTTTCCTGTAGCCATATTCCTGGTTTTGCTCCCTATCAGGGGACCTCACATGTTGGCCCCTGCCAACTCTATTAGGCTCTGTAGCTTTCTGTGGGTTTCTGAGAAGGCAGTTAAGGATTAGAAAAACTTGGAGTCTTTCTTCTGCTTTACTGATTCTGAAATATGTGGTAATATTTTTTGTTTGTGCTCCAACAAATAAAGCTTGCCTGGAGATCAGAGGGCAGAGCTTGCCACTAGTTAACCATAAAGGCCAAGTAGTGATAGTATAGAACTTTAACCCAGCACTTGGGAGGAGAATATAGGAAGTGATGTGGCTGCGCAGAGAGAGAAATATAGGATCGGTTGAGAAGGAGTGTGTCCCTTTTTGGCTGAGGAGTTGGTGAGGCAAGAGGTGGCTATGGCTTTCTCCTTTGTCTCTCCAATCTTTAGCATTAATCTGTCTCCAGGTTTTTATTGTTAAGACCAATTAGGATTAGCACTAGAGAACCATCTTTGTCAATGTCCATGCCTCTGAAATTTCATCCATTAGAATAGTTCCTTTCTCCTTCATCCTTGTTTCTGTCTGGTGACTCTGGTTCTGAATACATAGCAACACACTGTCACCTGTGTTCCTAGCCTTCCAGGGCTGGTGACAACTTTCTGCTATTTGAAATACTTGGGTTGTCTCAGTGTACCCATTTGGCTGACTTCTTTAGTCCAGAAGGAAAGATTTGGGTAGCCTATCACAGCACCTGCAGGGAGCATCAGTCCTTGGCATGTGGCCGCCCCAAGGAAGGCTTCCTAGTATTATGTATTGTAGTATGTGCTTTTAGAGCCTTCCCACACATGGACATGCATTCACACACACAAATTCACTAAATGTATGAAGGAAACTGAAAACCCTATATATTTGTCTTTGTCACCAGTGTTTTTATTTTTGGAACGTGCTTCCATTTTGAAATCAAAACTATCTAAAATCAAATCATGCAGCTCCAATCAATGACGTATGGAGGTTGAAATAATCAACATTTTCATCTCTAGTCTCAGTTTAATATTTAGATATTAAGTTCAACAAAACCTGACAAAGAAGCATGACATTTAGATAACATTTTCTGTGAGAGTTTGTTAAATAATCCAAACATATCAACACATGAAATGAGAAGTTGAGGATAGGTCAACTACAGAAGGATTTTTTATTTTTCATTAGCCAGACTTATTTCAGGACAAATGCCCAGAATAGGCTTTTTTTCCCCCTGGCCTCCAGGGACAGAGACTAAAGAGAACTGAAGATAAAACCAGAGTACTAGATTATGAGGAAAGAAGGAACCTGGGCAGTCTAAGCAATGCCAAAGCAAGAATAGACTGACTGGAAGCTTAAAAAAGGACATACTAGTCAAGCTTCCAAGTTGAACAAGGGCTATAGCAGCCAGGAGGGTAGAACATGGAGTGGGTGGGTGTCAAGGAACCACAGAGGGAGAGAAGTCTGGTGTTAGTCAGCCTGGGATTAAGACAGATACAGCATAGTCCCCATGTAAAAGAGGTTCAAGCTATGATGGGCCATGTGAACCTTCTGATATTGTTCTAGTTAGAATTCCTATTGTTATGTTGAGACAACATAACCAAAAACAAGTTGGGGAGGAAATGGATTATTTGGCTTACACTTGCAAATGGTAGTCTATCACTGAAGAAATTCATGAGTGGGACTCAAACCAAGTAGGAATCTGGAGGCAGGAACTGATGCAGAAGCTATGTAAGAGTGCTGCTTTCTGACTTGTTCATCATGGTTTGCTCAATCTGATTTCTTACAGAACTCAGGACCAGCTGCCCAGTGTGGCCTGGGCCCTCCCCCCAGAAATCAGTAATTAAGAAAATGCCATACAACTAGCCCTTATAGGGGCAATTTCCACTCGAGGTTCTCCTTTCAGACTCTAGCTTCTGTTACGTGGACATAAAAGTAACTAGCACAAATACTGCTCCCAGATGCTGTACAGTCATTTTGCTAAGTATTCAGATTTCTTTATGAAGTTCCTCAAAAAAGTACATCCCTTTGACTTGGCAGGAGAAATTTAGGATAGATCCCTTTTGGAAAGAAATTTGGTCATGTTAATATAACTCAACACTATATCCCTGCAGACGGAGTACATAGGATCTGTGGTGATTAGGACTCCTGTGAAAACCCCACACAGAAGCCCTCATTCCAGTGTGGCTGAAAGCCAGGTTGCAATTAGACATTGAGATGGCATGTATAACTTTAAACCTTGACTGAATAGAAGATATCTTCTCATCTAAAACATTCCACTGATAAACTCCTGTTAGTCGTAACTCATAAAAACATTTGAGCTCCCAGTGAAGGTCCCTCTTGCACAGAAAAGGAATGTTATTTTGTTATTCCACTGAAAATATCTTGGGGAGAGATTAACATTGAAAGTGCTGTGGCATACATGTATGGGTTTTTATGATATATGCACATTATTATCTTTATTTGAGTAGAGCTTTATGGTTTGTAAAGGGTTCAGTATACACAATATCATTTGACGAATGTTGCTTCCTTATTTCAGATTCAGAGAACTCCACATCGAGTAACAAATCACCTTCTGCTCGCAGGTTGCCTGTTTCTTATTTCTAGCCTGCACACATTAAAAGGACCCTCCAAGGTCAATTATCAAAAGCTCTGTTTTTGCAGTACTTCTTCTCCTCTGCTATGATATTAAGTGCATTCTTACTCTGGTTTGTCTCATGGTGTTTAATGCACTATCACCCCACAGGGATCAATAGTATATGAATGGACAATACTGAGACAAGACAAAACCCTACTCTCAATATTTTACATGCTCACATCAGCCTGGATGCTTTCAGAGCTTTCCTGACAGGATTTTGTTTATTGGCAGTATGTGGTACATGCTGTGCTGTCTATGTAAGAAGGGCCTCACTGATTTGAGATGGTTAGTTTTGAATACAGATATAGAAGGGAGAAACATTTGTTTCTGTGCTAATTGGTCCTAAAATTCTCTCATGACTAACAACTACACAAATCTTCATGAAATTACAAGGCCCTTTGAAACTCTGGCACTTTTCATCAGCCTAATCAAGTTCAAGCTACATACCTGCCTGTTGGTTCTGGAACATGCTATGTTTTTATCTTGCTGCTGTGAAGACACTTATTTAAAATTTAAAAGATAATCTGTTCATTTTTCTTTATCATTCTTTCCTATAAAATACCCTAGGATTAAACTTGTGATATACTGGTCCTCTTTCAGTGGACCTGCACTCTGACTGTAACATGTTCTGTGTACAGCTCAGTTGTGGCTCTTATCCTCTACTTTCTTGTCACTTATCTCTGTCTCCTGCATACCATATTCACCAAATGGAACTTGAAAGGTAACTATGAGACACATTTTCTCTGCATGTCTCATGCTTGAGATCTTTGGTTTTATTTTCAAAAAGTGAAGTATAAATGAATGTTTGTTGATTGTACAATATGAGTAGAAAAGATCAAAGACATACTTGCCTAATCTACAAAGTATCCTTAAAATGGTCATGAGCTTGGGAGAGGAGATTACAGTCCTTGTTTAAACCACTCATGATTTCTATAGCTTGTGGAGATGATGCTATATCTTATTTTATTTTTTGTGTGTTTTTCTTTTCCTGTTACTGTTTTCCTTAAATGAGTTTATTTATCTAGTAGCAGGAGACTCATTAAAACATGAACTGGTAGGACAACATGGGATTATAGTCTTATGGACAAGGAATTAGGATGATTTTTATTGGACAGAAGAGAATGAGACAGCTTTGCATTTCAGGGACCTAGAAATATTTGTGTGTAGGATCAATTATAGGAATATGTCTCAAGGAAAAATAGAAATCTTGTTTTTAAATGTGTTTCCACTCAGTTTCCAGGTTATTCTTTTTCTCTACAATAATCTGTGAATTTCTGAACAATCTATTCTACTTATAAACTGCTGTATGCAGAGGTCTCTTTTATTGAAAAATAATTAAACATAATTATGAATTACTTTAAAATAACAAGCAAGTGAAGCATTAACTTTTAAAAAATAATGTTCCTTGTTTCCTTAGATATGGTAAAGTGTTTGTAAGCCACTTTTTTCTAATCTTAAATATGTCCTGCTTTGACAGATACATTGGTCAATGGACCTTAGTTAAAGACTCAGATAGAAATCCACACACCTATGGACAACTGATTCTTGATAAAGAAGCCAGAAATACACCCTGGAAAAAAGACAGCATGGCAGAACAAATGGTGCTGCTCAAACTGGATGGCTGCATATAGAAGAATCTAAATAAATCCATACTTATTACTCTCCTCAACTTATTATCCTAGACGAAAGATTTCAACATAAAACTAGATTCACTGAACCTAATAGAAGAGAAATTGAGGGATAGCATTGAACTTGTCATCACAGGAAAAGACCTTCTGAACAGAACATTATTAGTGCTGGCTCTAAAATCAACAATTAATATATAGAACTTCAAAACTGAAATGCTTTTCCTTGGCAAATACACTGTCATTTGAATGAATTGATGAATTGGCAACCTATAATATGGGAAAAGATTTTTACCAACGTCATATCTAATAGCAGGTTAATATTCAAAATATGTAAAAAAAACCTTCAAAAAAGTGGATATTGAAAAAAAACCATGTTAAAAATGGGATATGGTTCTAAACACAAAATTCTTGAAAGCAGAAATTCAAATGGTTATTTAATATCTTTAATTATTAGGAAAATGCATATAAAAACTACTTTGAGATTTCACCAAGGAAACTTCCAGTACTAGGAATAGATTACATTTAATGATTTGTTGTTCAAAAGGAACCCAAACAACCTAGGTTTTTGATACGACTATATGGTTGCACTCCACAAACTGACAAGGCCCTCCTGCTAAAGACAAACCCTACACATTAAGCACGGAGAAATCAAGCTACTGCCTACATAGAGTCTTTCTTTACCCCCACATGCTAGTGTCTTTGGTACAGAAAGGTATTTCACACATCACCAAAGAATAAATGTAAATGCTAACCCAAATATAAACCCTTTGATCTATAGCTGTGTCATGCCTGCATGACATATTAGTATAGTGGTGGTATCAAGCTTGTGTTAGTAACCAACCAACATCTAACTTGATTCAAGGCCCACTCACCCAGATGTAACCCATGCTGTATAGATGACCAAAAATCAGAGACTAAGTAGATTTTGTGTAAAAACAAATACAAGTATTCTACTAAACGAACGTAGCACTAACACAACTTCTAATGATATTCTGCTGTACTTTCCTCAGTCATGATCAGAGAAGCTTTCTTTTGCAGCAGATTGAAACATAAACAAAGACCCACCGTCAAACAATATGCAGAGAGTAAGAGACATTGAACTATTTGGCCCTAAATGAGATTTCTCCATTGAATTCCTCCCATCAGGACCAGGGATCCCTGAGTAAGAGGAAGCAGGAAGAATGTAAGGGTTGGAGGACACCTCCAGATTTGCAGAATCAACACATTCATGAACTCGGCGTTAAGCCTCCTGCCTTTTCTTGGGTTCTTCTTCCTTCTGTATTTGTTTTGTCCTATTGTGATGCATTAGTTTTTATTTTGTCTTATTATATCTTGTTTTATTATTACTCTCTCAAAAGCCTGTTTGTTTTCTAATGGGAGACAGACAGGGGGTCGATTCAGATGGAAGGGGAGGAGAAAAGGAAATGAGAGGAGAGAAGGGAAGGGAAACTATAACCAATAAAAGGAAAAAAAAAACCCGTCCTGTTTGACAGCATTTGATCCTAGCATTTACCCTCACGTTTATGGACTAGACACAAAGCACTTGCCATATGCTAACCACTTGTCTTTCTTTATTTCTTTCTTTTCTTTTTTTTCTTTTTTTTTTTGTGAAAACAGGACATTGCTGAACACAGAGAATACATGACTGCAAATGATCAACAATGGAAAGTATATTAGAAACCTGACAATTTCGATGGCAAGGTGAAATGCCCTCAGTGCATCCAGTGCACCAATAGACTCAGTGCAGGACAAGACATTAAAAAGCACTCGGAAAACATTCTAGCTTTTACACAGAATTACAAATTCACTTAACTAACAGATCCTAATTCTGACATTTGCTCATGGCTTTAATTTGGCAGAAATCTAATTTCCTTCCCCTAAAGACAAATGTCAACCATTTGTTACCTTGCACCTATGAACAAGACTGGATTTAATGATTTTAAGGGCACAGAGGAGGCAGGCCTAAGTTAAAACTTAGCATCTACATTTGTTCTACTTTACATTAGCTTTTAGAAATTTATAACCAAAAAGAAAACAGAACAGCCTCAGCTAAGAATTTCCCAGATCTGCATTTATTGTAGTGAACAAAAAATGGCTGTAATTAAGGCTGACAGTGTGTTATATTGATATAGATAAGTAATATAGAATAAGGAAGCCAAGTAACATCATCTCACAGTACAGTTTAGTGATAAAAACATTTAAAATTTATTTCTCAAGCAATTTTTAAGCATACATACATTCGAACTAACATTGTCACCACATTCTACTCCAAAATGTCCAAAAAAAATTTATTTGCCCTACAGCATGACCTCAGGACTATCATTAATATGTGGAGGACAGGTATAGTTGGATCAACCGTCTAAAATACCTCTGCAACACCCCTCCCCCAACCCTGGAAGCTAGCCTATCACTGGCTCAGCAATTAGGTAGATGCCATCAATTAGGCAGATGATCTTCCTTCTCTGCAATCAGGATACACATTTCATCCTTGTATCTTGCATGGATTTTTACAGAGCACAAGTGAGTATAGCCTTCTAGACAGCATGTCAGGATTCAGTGAAACTGTATTATCACCAGTAGTAGGCAGTGTGACTGCAAAGCTATTATTGAGAGTTTACAATGTAATGACCACTTTTCTGAAAGTCTGAATCTATTATTTAACTCTTTAGGCCTCTTCTAACCTGCCCCATTGCCTCATGCTTACAAAAGCAGAGGAATGAAAAGCAATAAACAATGAGAAAAGTGCTCACTCCTTTCTTTAAAGGTATACATATGAAGTGTATTTTCTCTCTCATTGTACCTGGTAACACTACCAGAAAGATCAAACCATCTAAGGTCAGTTTTCAAGCACTATCCCGCAACATTCTTATGGAGATAGTTTCTGTGCAACCTATACTTTCTTTAGCAGGTATGTCATAGGCAAAGGAACTTCAGGTATACAGGTATACAGTTGTCTCAGTACAATAATGTCAACCCTAGGAAAAACACTTTTAATTGGATATAAATTGTGAATGTAATTATTCCTAAACATTAGTCTTTGACCAACTGAAACATTGATAATTGTGGTTTTATTTCTTGCCTTTGAAAAATGTTTATATAATTCCACTGACTGTTGCAATGTAGGTCCTGTTTAGGAGGACAGATAGCTTCTAAAGAACATTGCTTTCAAGAACTAGGGAGTCAAAAGAAAAGTTCTACTATTTTAAAGACAATCAGTTCACCATTTACCCCAGGTCAGAGCTTCATATTCTCATTACTAGAGACAACACAACTCACTTCATTTATTATTATTCCATTCTCTGCTCATTAGTCATAGAACATGTTAACGCTCTAAGAGCTAAAGTTCGTATGTCAGCATAGTTTTGGTTATTAAAAATACTGAGGACTTTAGAAGAACCCTAATAAACAGAGATGGTAGACCCAAACACTGTATGTCAAAGTTGTTTTCCTATCACATTGTTCTGTTACTTATATTCTCCATAAGCGCTCTCTCTCTCTCTCTCTCTCTCTCTCTCTCTCTCTCTCTCTCTCTCTCACACACACACACACACACACATATAAGACATGGAAGGCATTATTCCCAGGATCTCAGACAAAAGTGGGTAAATGAGATAATTTGTGCTCAAATATAACTTTGCACACCATGCAATTCGCAGAAAACAAATTCAATGATTTTGAAATAAAATAATTTCATAGGAGCCATAGTTCCATGATGAGATTTCTTTACTCAAAAGCACAGACAATATTTGGGGTGTGATATATTTATTCATAAAATACACAAATATTAGAGTAATAGACATTTTAATGTTTTTCATGTTTATTTATTATTTTCACAAACATTCCATGTTTGTTCAAGACAATTTGTGGCAGTTAGTTCTCTTCTTCCACCATGTGGCTTCTGGAAATGAAACTCAGGTTGTCAGCCTCTATGAACTGCACTGTCTTACCAGCCCCCAGTCCAGGCTTTTATGAACATGGAAAAACAACATCTAAAACCCCCAAGTTCATGATCAAATGCACATAGAGATGGAACTTTGCATGCAGTAGGTTTCCCACACCTCTCTTGCTGTTTTCCTTTTCCCTTCATGTGCCTCCCATAGCTACTCTTCTGACCCCAGGTTTGCTCTGTCATGGGTAGAGCAATCTCAGCAGTCTGAAGCAAAATTGGAAGTGAAGGAATCTCTCTTCTGAATAGAATGTCCTAAGACATGTTTTTTTTTTTTTTTTTTTTTTCTGAATGCATGTGCTGATATGTATGGTTAATCAAAAATTACCTGAATCCAGTGCAAAATTTTCCATTAGTGCTAAGGTCTTATATGTATGATTTTAAAACAATCACAGAGACTAAAGGTAGGTTATGCTGCCTTATAAAGCAATGCTTGTTTCACTGTTTACTATGTGAATTGACTGTTAATATGGCTCTGGTAGAGGTGGGATTTTTCCCAAGACTATGAATTTGGTTTTGTGTGAAAATTGACTTTAAAAGTAAATAAGTACATTATAGAATGATATGCTGTACATAAAAATATTTTTAATAATGATTTTATGGTTCAAATTAGGGACATAAATATCTACATTGTCTACATACGTTACTGCTTATCTACTCTGGATATCAAACAGAAAAGAAAGACTATTTTAACTCCCCAAATGTAAGACATACAGACTTAATTTTCCTCAAGGAACAGGAGCTGTTGATACTTACATAGGTGAGTGCACACCTCTATTTCTAGAAGAATCCTAATTAAAAACTTGGAGGGACTGGGTGGTGGTGGTGCATGCCTTTAATCCCAGTACATTGGAGGCAGAGCCTGCTGGATCTCTGTCTGTGTGTTCAAGGCTAGCCTGGTCTACAGAGCTAGTTCTAGAACAGCTAGGCCTGTTATACAGAGACACACTTTATCAAAAATCCCCACAAAAACAAACCCAAAACTTAAAGGTTTAAAACTACCATTTTTGTCATCTCTACCTTTGTGTAGGTTGATAGAGATCAGCTTGGATCTCAGTGGTGCTATCTGAGTTCTTAGCTTTGGCCTTTAACCAGGCTGTCTAGATATAACATCTTCCTGTAGTCTGGAAAGGAGTGTTCTGAGATAGAACATTACAACACAGGAGACAGGTTCACAGAGTCCTCCCAAAGTCTATGTTTATGTTGGTCAAGAGGCAGCATAAAGTCCTAGTTAATAGGAAAGACAGGATGAGACCACCTTTCAGTGTAGATGGTATATAAGAAAGAAATAGTGATATCATTAATCTCTTTCATTGTATTTACCTCATTTTCCTTTGTCCTAGTGAGAATATTAGCCCAAATTGGCATCTGTCTATGCTTCATTGTTATGAGGTTACAAGTGGTTAAATTTATCTCAAAAACTACTTTCTGGTGTGTTATTTGTTTAACTGATTGGTTTCTATGAATCCTGCTCAAATGCTTTACATGATCTCTATTTTTTTTTTTACTAAATTTACTTGAATATTTTAGATAGTCTCTTCTCTCTCAAACATTTTAGTAACTTTCTTGTCTAGATGTGTCATATGATCTAGCTTTTTCATTCTTAGTCATGCACCCATAGGACTACATGCTACTGCATCCATCCTATAGCAAAGGTACTTATACACCTATGACACAATAGTCAGGAAATGAAATTGCCCTAGGTGTCTGTCATCAGATAAATAAAACAATGAAACAAATGAATGAGATAATGCAACTGTCTTATTCATATACAAAGAAATTTTATTTGCTCATAAAAATAAAATTTATATTAAAGTGAATAAAACCTGTAAACATTATTGTAAGCAATGTAAGCCAGGTTCAGAAAAATAAATTTCTGTCAAATGTAGAACATAGAATCTAATTGTTAAACATGTCTGTCAAGGTGGAAAAAAATATAGGTAAAAGATAGAAATCTAGAAGAGGGTCCATGTGGCTGAGAAAAGAATATTTAAGGAAAGGGACACAGAGAAAATAATAGAATAAGGCAGAAAAGGAAAATACTTAGATGAAAGGGTACAGTGTGGGGGGGTCACAGAGATGGAGAAGAAGTTTGAGATAATGGGAGGTAGAAATAAACCAAGAGAAATTATGTATTATTTTTTTTTTTCAAGCCAGGGTTGCTCTGTGTGACTTTGGCTGGCCCGGAACTCACTTTGTACACTAGTCTGGCCTTGTACTCATAGAGATTCACCTATCTCTGTCCCCTGAGTGCTGGAATTAAAGGTATACACCAGCATCGCCCAGTAGAACTATGTATTAAAACCTCATATGAAAACCTATTCCCTGTAACCTAATTTTAAAGTCATTAATACATGTATTATTTTCTTAAAATAAGAAAAATGTAGCATTTGCCTCTTGTTTTATGTCTTTTTGGTATGAACCATTCAAAGAGTGGCATTTTTATAAGAAAGTGTTCCTTCACTTACTGAATAAACATTTATTGTCTATTCCAGGAACAATCAAGTGATGGTTATAGTACAGTAACCCTGTCCAAGTACTTGTTTGAGTATCTTTTTTAAAAGGAGAAAGTCAATATGGATAGTTTTTCCTGTATAGTACAGGGAGAACCGAAATTCTTACTGGCTCCTTATTGACTCATTACATCAATCATTTCCTTGCTCATAGCTTCATCCTCAGGTGCCATACTTTCCATTGGATGCTCTGAAAGAAGAACAATCTTTGGAACTGCTACACTCTGAAAGACTAAAAATAGTTTGCAGTGAGCTCCCCAGATCAGGCATGAAAAGGAAGGAAGAATGTCTCTTTCCACAGTTTTCATCTAGCCCCAATACTAATATTAATACTAAACCCTAGTATTTTGAAACATAATAAATTGCACTCCAGATATCCACAGAAACCTATGGAATTTGGTAAACAAACTCAGGGAGGTGGGGGAAATTGCTATAACTTAAAATAGCATTTAATATCACATCTAGTTCATGAGTGTACTTACATTAAAGAACTAAATGAATGCACATTTAAGAAATGTGATTCATCTAAGGGGTTCACAAAAATCAACAAAATTAAGCCAACACTGTTATTTCTGGGTTGGTAATAGCAAATTAAATAATTAAACACAGAGGTATATAGACAATTCAAGCCCCTTACTGGCAGCTGAGTTTATTGGTGAGACCACCACAGTTAACAATTGCCCAGCAATTAATTGGATCTCTCTGAGGTTAATGCAATTACATCATTAAGAAATAACCAGACCAACCATTTTACAGTCTGGTTCCTCCAGTTGTCTTAATGACTGAATTGGACTGGGCGGCCCAGTGACCCTATCAATGGCTTCAAAATTGGCCTGCAAATGATCAAGACAGCCAACCATCCATGGCCAGTGTAATCTCCCTAATAAAGTGGAGCTGTCTCCTCATATGCTGGGGAAGTACTTACAGCATTTTCACTCTAAGTCATGGGCCCATCAGACACAAGGACATTTTCTGACAATTACATAGCCATATGCCCACTTGATCAGCTGGCCCCGGGGTTGGATTAACTCCACTGCCTCCCGGATAGAAGCTTCAAAGTTACTGAAGATGCAAATCTGATTAAGTAAATTGCAGTTGCAAGCCAGGCATGCTGATAAATACTTGGAAACTTTTTCATGATGACTACTATTTAATGTATATCCTTTTCTTTCTGTTTTCAAAAGAAATAAATGACCATTTTCTTCCTTGCCTGACATATTTGATCAAAGAATTAAATAAAAACAATGGGGAAGTAGTGCTTTTAAAAGCAATCTAGTCATTCTTAGACTATAAAATCTAAACCACAACCCCAGATTTTTCTGGCAGATGTGGTTGTTGAATGCAATTCTTTTCTGTTCAGCAAATACTATTTGCTTCACAAAGTGTGCTCTCTCTCTCTCTCTCTCTCTCTCTCTCTCTCTCTCTCTCTCACACACACACACACACACACACACATACACAGACAAGCACTCATATTCCTCATGTCCTAATGGCTTATCCGCTGCTCTCATACATTTCTCTTTAGCCAGCTCTATTTGAAGAGTACAGATTTTAAAGCATTCATTAGAGATATTTTACAGTTCACTTTTGCTTTGTCATTAGCAATGCCCTTTCAAATATTTATCCATGCTGTTTCTAAATAAAACATCCAAACAAACACTTATGAGGCATTTCTGAATAGTTTTAGGAGGAAAGCTATTGTTGGTGAGCCATAATGCATTCTCTGCTACAATGGATTTAAGTCAGCACTTTATTTAAAGGTGTCAGAGCGGAGACCAATGTGCTGACTGGTTCATGTCCTAGGCGAGCATTAACTGAATCCTATTTAACGAGGTTCTCAGAACAGAGAAATGACTGTAATTTAGCATGGAAGTTGCTACTAATGCAGACAGTGCAGCTTCCCTCCTCTCTTTATCTCCTGTGTTCTTTCTTACTTCACAATCCTTTCCCTGTCTCTGAAATTTATTTCTTTTCTCCACCCATAAAAGATGACATGGGCTTTCAAAGGGATATTGATTAATTAAAGTGCATGCATAAAAAACATATGGTTTGTCCACATGATTATATTATAAAATAATCAGTGGAAAAATCATTAGTAAGAAAATAGCAAATAAGCGATTGAAATGAATACTGTTTTAAATACTAACTTTTTTATAATAAAAAGTTTAGTTTCTAATTATTTTACCAGTACTTTCATCATCATTATGTAAATACACAAAATTACAAAATTCCTTTCATTTTTACTGTTACAAGTTATCTATTTTTATCAACAAGCACAATGTTTGATGTAAAGGAGATATATTTAATCATAATTTTTCCATAAAGTTTCCATGGAAGAAATAAAACAATCTAATTATTCATACAAAACCCCAGGTATTAAGATACATCGTTTAACTTAGAAAACATCATTAAAGTTTTTATTAAAACATTATTATCACAATGTCAATGCCACATTTTAGATCTGTCACTTGGTCCCTGTTTACAATGAAGATGCAGATCAATTCTAGAGGATTCAAGCTGAATTGTTTTCCCTGACTGGACCTTAATTTTGTTTGTGTTCTTACCTTGTCCAATTGACTTGACCTACCTGTCCCCAATTTCCTGATCCTTAAAGTACATTCTGATGTTTCTAATGATTATTGAGGATGCACATTTCTTCAGTGTTTCTGGACTGAAGGAGACAAGGCGTTCATGCAGTAATGATTTGACAGACGTACAATGTGCCTTGTGAGCTTTTGTGATTTCATAGGCCTAGTTCTGTGATTAAAGGTACAGCTTAGCAAAATAACATTTTATTGCTGCTTTATTAGCTTCTTTCCTTCTTGCCTTTTTTCTTTTTTCCTCCATTCCTCTTTCCCTCCTACACTTCCTTTCTCCCTCACCTTTTCTTGTTCATTGAGACAGAGTCTCAGTACATAGCTCAGGCTAATTTGTGTAACTACTAAGTGCTAGGATTGCAAGTATGTGCCTCTAAGCCTTGCTATTTGTCCACTTATAGACAAATAAAGGTTGTTTCTATATCTTGCCACTGGGAATGAACACAGAAGCATATTTATCCTTTGCAGATAGGGAGTTTGCCTACTTTAGGTGTACATTCAGAGTAAGTTGCATTATTATGAAAAGTTGGATTTTCACTGTCTTTTTCTCCAATTACTAAAATAAGCACTAAGTATCAGTGACTGGGATTCTAGACCCTGTAGGAAACTGAAGAGATTAGAAGTAACTTTTGCGAAACGGTACTGTAGATCGAATCTATTAGCACATTGGCTTTTAGATTATATCTATGTGATACCAAAAACAAGGGTTGTCGGCTTTTCTTGAAGACCATGTAGTGTGGATTCATAGGCACCATGCACACCTAAGTAACCCTGTCTTCAAAGAGGGTATGGTTTTCACAGCCAAATTTACCTTAGCAAGCCAATCTACTACACAAGCAACTTCTTGGTGAACATAATCAGGAGGCTGATCAATTATGAGAGTCTCATATTTTTATAATGAATCTAACAAGAATGTTCTTCCAGAGACAGTGAGAGCCAAGCAACTGTCACTTTTCTTTCTCATTCTTCTAGCTGAATAATGAGCTTTATAGATGGTTTTGAAGATTTTTTTTATTAGAATTCTATCTCTGCTTTGATTAAAAGAAAATTGAATACATGAAGCACTCCTTTTCCAGCAGACTCTGTGGCTTTTGTGTGCAGCAAAAACAACCAGATCAAACACCAGTCAATAAACAGTCTATAACAAGAAATGTTAATTGAGCCCACAGTATGTGTGAAGAGAATGTGGAAGGCTTAAGAAGGCTTGCCCTCTGCTCTCAAAGAACTCCCTGAGATAAGGTAATGAGCCTCATTCTTTCTGTGAGTGGATAAGTAGGTATTGAATAGTCACTGTGGCAGGAAACACGGCACCTCATTTAAGTCATTAGATCAAGTCCTGGCCATCAGATTTATCAATTTATCACCATCAGAGTTTTAAATGTTTTATCTATTTTTACAAAATTCTTTACATTTCACAGGTTTAAGACCTCTCTGCAGCAAGGCTGTAGGTATACCGAAGATAGATATGTAGACTCACTATACTAATAGCTCCTTGCACAAATAACAGTTAATGGTAGGCCTACTCTTTGTGGACAAACAGAGTAAGCAAGAGACAGACATTAATAATATCAGACACATATTGCCTGACAAAAACAAAAGGAACTAAAATTACCAACCATCAATGTCTTCTTAATAAACTATAAGGTCTATAGTTATGAGATCTTTTTGACTTGATAAACTGTAAGACATATTTGAATCTAATACATTCAACTTAGTGTCCACAATTTGTGAATCTCTATCACATGTTGGTGCTAAATATCCATTTTAGAAATTAAGGGATGATCTATAGGCTTTAGATTTGTAGCTAGGAGAATGTTTTGTGTTTGCCAGGAGAAATTAGTTGTGATCAGCTTGTTTACATGAATTAATGGGAAAAGCCTGATTTTAGTACACCTTGGGAATTTAATGCTTCTGGTCTGGTATAAAAAAAAAAATCACTTCATGCTACCCTGGATCACAGGCCACTCACAAAAAGCATTATCTGATAAGTAGAATAAGGGTACGAGCTTCCTCCCAGTTTATTTACTATAGATCAATTCATAGGTCTTCCTACCCTCAGTACCCAATGACCCTGGCACTTTAATTAAGCCTATGAATGGAATATTACCAACCAAATAGGGTCATTGTTATATTTCTGTTTATGTCCCACATAGTGTGTGCATCTGAGCATGTACTTGTGTGTGTGTGTGTGTGTGTGTGTGTGTGTGTGTATGTATGTGAGTGTGTTATATAACAGTCTCTCAGCATTGCAGTTGGGTAAGTTGAAGAACTTAACAAAGGCTCAGTCTGATGAATTTTATAAGTCAATGAGCATTTTATTTTCTCTAGATGGGCAAGAAAGTATTGAATACCCAGTAGTACCTCTTTGAGAACAACAGACAGTTTTATCATCAGTATGTATGGACTATTTGTAGACTCATACTACATTTGTATGTATGAAAGTTTATAGAGAGTGGTATACATATAGAAAGGTAGGGAAATAGCCAAAGAGAGGGGAAGAAACAGAAATAGGGAAAAAATAACCTTGTCTGTAATTAAATAGTGTTAGCTTGGCATATTAATAAATCCTCACAGATTCATACTCCAATTAACTAATTATTTGAAATATCTACAGATTTAAAAGCTTTGAAATCTAATAATCAACAAAATGGGGGAAACAAACCTAGACAACCTCTTGAATCCCATTCTGCTTCTGATGACTGGCTGACTGAAGGAAAATCTGCATACCTTGATTTAAGATGTAAAATGTAGATTCATAATCTCTATGTGGAACCAAAGTGGTAGCTCCACAGGAAATCTTGGCCTCAGCTCTGTGGATAGGTTAGTACAGTCTTTACTATCTGGACAGCTATCACGATGATGATGAAGATACCACTCTAGTGGAAGTGTCTCCTACCTCTCTATCTGATCTTTCTTCTTCCTTCCTTCCTTCCTTCCTTTCTTTCTTTCTTTCTTTCTTTCTTTCTTTCTTTCTTTCTTTCTTTCTTTCTTTCTTTTTCACCCAAGAGATGAGATAGTTGGATGGAGATTGTGTGGGTGCCTAATGACATCATACAGAAAGCAGTTCTTTCCAAAAATTTGGAGCTTTACTTCATTTTAGAAGAGAGAGAGAGAGAGAGAGAGAGAGAGAGAGAGAGAGAGAGAGAGAGAGAGGAAGAGATATATATACTTGGTAGTAGAGGGAAAGCAAAGAGAGACAGAAAGACAGAGACACAGAGAGAGACACAGAAATAGAGAGACATACACAGAGATAGAGACACAAAAAGATACAAAGAGATGGTGGGTACTGAGCATAGCTGGTGACATGATGACATGAACTAACTATTGAAAATATTAGCCAAAGTCTTAAGAGTAGATCCTGTTAAAATGTTAAAGTTGTAATGAACAGAATCCAAAGACAGACTTCTATGAACAGTAGCAACTGTCTTGTGTGGGTTCTACCAGAATCAGATACTGAGGCTACATTCTAAGTCCAGAGGGCTGATTTGGGAGGTCATCTGAGGAGATAATGAAGAAGCAAGGGAGGAATGTCACAGGGAGAAGGTCCTTAACAAATGGTGTTGTTGGATCAGATATTGTAAAGGGCCACCAGAGCTCAGTGTCACAGAGAAACTGAAAAGTGGGACAGACAAGAGGCCTTCGGAGTCACCTTTCTTAGAGGAGAGGAGCAGGGCAGTTCAACAGTGGAGGATCATTGATAGAGGGTCTGGTCTCACTGGCAGCTATTTGCTTGGCACTGCCAGCCAGCTAGCATGGTCAGCAAGCTTTGCTGTCTGCTGACATCCCAGTTATGAACAGAAGGGCAGAGTTGCAGATATTGATAACTGAAAACCATCCCCAGACTTCTGACCAACGTTAAGGTTAAAGGAGTAGGACTTCGTGAGGTCAAGGTCTTCCACTGCAATGCTGATTCACTTCACTGCAGACCTTTAACTCTGTCCTTCCCTCTAGGCTTCCCTTTGTCATACTGTCCTTAATTCATTTGGTTAAAGGAATCAGGACAGGAAGATGTCCTGTCTCTTTTGTAATTGTTCGCTTTTACTTAGGAAAAATCTTTCATACCATTTGGCACTGTTACATATTATATCTAAAATATATTGCCACAAGCAACATGGATATAAAAGGCAAAACCTGTGATAAAAACAGTGGAATATAAATGAGGATGTTTGATATAATTCTGAAATACTTGAGCTAGTTTCCACCCTTTATACACCCATATCAACATGACAATTATTAAAAAAAATTGAAGATTGGAATACTTTAATTTTCAAAATTCAACAATATATGTAATCCAATAAAGTTGTCATGACAACAAATAGAATTCCTTCAGTTTCTGTTTCCACTAGGTCAGGGTTCCTTATGGGAAGCCAGTTGACTTGCACACTTGAAATGAGTCACAGGGATTTTCTTCACTGTAGGGAATAAGGAAAGTTCTGAGTAAAGATGCATTGTTTGATGTGAGCTTGCCATATCAAGGACCAAGGCCTCAGACCATAGAAAATTGGCAAAGCCTTCCCTACAGGGGTCAGGATTGGAACTGGCAAAGCCTTCCTCTGGTCTCAGTGCAAATGTGGACAATGTGTACAAGTATAAGTGTTCACAAAAGGATTGATCGGTATGTCCAAAAACTAGAAATGTCAGCTCCCTGCTCCTAGATGTTTATAGCCTGAGACTGCTCCCCAACAGAGACCCCCTACTAGACTACCTGATCCTTCCCTCTGGATGGTACCTAATAACTGTGCCGAGGTTTTGATTGTTGGTGACAGCTGGTGCCACTCTAACAGAGTACATGTAGACCTACTGACCGCAGCTTTTCTGAACATGTATAGGTTCCTTCCTCACTCCCTTGCCACCCCAGGCAGGCTTCAAGACTGAAGCCTCTCAGACATGGTAGTTCACACACAAGTTTTCATATCAGAGATTAAGAAGCAGCAAAACAAAAAAGCTAATGGTGACACCAAAGTTTTTCAATGGCCTGCTGGTCTGAGTCAAATTGGGATGAATTAGAGTTGAATTTGAGTTTCTTAATTTGCTTATTAATAATTGATATTGTATTCTACATGAAAAGAACGACATTGAAAATTAACAAAACATAAGAAAAACAGAGTTCTACCATACAGGGCAATCAACTACACCAGAAAAGCTTTGAGATATTTTGGGGAAAGAGGAATCTCTTAGTTTACTTTCCGACAGAGCCCATGAAATATCATTATTATTCCCAAATGGTTTTTCTATTTTATTCACATTTCTATCATAACAATTCAAACCAAAATTCTGAGGCTGTTTAGCTCAGGCTGTTGTTAACAACATGACCCCAATAGGTAATTTATGGCCTCTTGTACAGTCAAGACCCTATTGTCTTTGCAACACTGAAGAGTCAAAAGCAAAGTAAACACTTAGCTTGTACCGTATGGTCATCTCTAACTTGATTTCTACTTAGTCATGCAAACAGATGCCTTTGAAAAATCTTGCTAAGATCCTATTTAATGGGGCTAATCTCTGGAAAATGAACAACCATATCAGAAGTGATGATTTTCCACAAGAATGCAGACTTCAGGTGAACACCTTGATAAAAAAAAAAAAAAAAAGCCCAGAATTTTACTTAGCACTTTATCCCTGGTCTCCTTTATTGCAGAGATGATATTTCCTCACAGTGAAAAGCTTTGGAGCATGCAAATTTATCGTGCATGTCCATCCTCCATATTAATTCAAAGTAACTATTATGGAGGATCAATGGTGTATAAATTATTCTTATACTTTCTGTGATGTCTCAGAATAATCCATTCAATCCCAAATAACAGTTTAGATAATGGCCTGTAGAATAATATGGAAGGAGACTCAATTCAGCTCACCAGGCATTTTCATAAGGTATCCTATTACAAGGAAAGGAACATTCAAGAGATAAGCAACTGTCGCAGAAGTTTTGTTCAGTTTACAATTTCATGAGGGACCTAAATGTGGAGATGGTGTGAGCAAAGGGATATACAAGGCATACTTTTGTTTGCAGGATGCGCAGATATTTGGTTTTAATATAATTCAAGGGAGACCCAGTCATTTCTCAGGAGGTAGTGGGATCATGCACATCCAGCCCTATCTCCCTATCCTTATGTCTCAGCATCATTCACACTTCCCACTGAAACTCAACAGGACGTTCTGTGATCTATGTGTAAGAAAAGCCTGTTACTGGTCAGCATTTTGCTAACAATCCACCTGACCCCTCTTTCCCCATCGTGACTCAGTTAAGGTGGTTAATCATTCTGAAAACATTATTACCCCTCGTCTTCATTAGATGCTACTGCTATCTCACACTTCAGGACCCTGAGCCCCCTCCATTTTGATGTTGTATTACATTTCATTCTTCCTTCTATATAGTCAGCTGGCATTTAATTATTAAGGGCTTTTTGGGTGTCTGAGAAAGTAAACATGGTGGGCAGGCAAGATGGCTGAGCAGACAAGGACTCTTGCCATCCAAACTGACAACCGCAATTTAATCTCTAGAAACCACGAGTGAAGAAGAGAACTAAATCCCACAAACTGATTGTTCTCTGACTGACCTACACGCACACACACATACACACATACATACACACACATACACACACACAACTTTTTCAATATTAGTAAGAAGAGGAAGGGAACACCAATTCAGTGGGAAATCTGAGTATGGATGGTTGGTTGCACTGTAAGTAGAATTAGGTAAAGAAATGAAGTCACTTAGCAGTTTAGTTCAAGATACGGTGACAGTGAAGGTGACTCAGATGTGTCCACAGGACTGACCCTACCTGTTTCCCATTGTTCTTAAGCTTAGAGACCAATTTTCAGGCAAAGGGATTTGGGGATAGATGGTATCTAGATGGAGAGTATGAAGGGAAGAGATGGGGGATCACCCCCACTTCTACCACATAGAGAGTTTTATGGACTAAGGCAAAATTTCTATCCCAATTTCACTGAAAATTCACAGTGATATCTTAAGAGGTTTAAATAAGTAGGAGTTTTAAAATTATTATTAAAATTTCACTATGGTTGTTTTTATATAAAATGTCTGTGAAAGTAGAGCCTGGTTGGGGAGGGGGTGCTCAGTGGTTAAAAGCATAGATTGCTCTTTAATAGGACCTGGGTTCAAGATCCAGTACTGACATGGTGGTTTACAACCATCTGTAACTCTAGTTCCAGAGCACCTGACACCCTATTCTGACATCTCCAAGGCATGCACTTGGAGCATGCACAGGCATATATGCAGGCAAAATGTATATACACATAAAACCAATAACATTAAAAAAATCTATGATGTACAAGGGGAGATTAATCTTGATGAGAGTAATATTTATTGGTTTTAATGATTTATATTTCTGCTTTTATTGCATTTTTGCAAGTAAAGGAAGGCAAGTTTATGCATATATTTTTATATCTTCAGAGTTTAGGATAATAGCTTATATACTTAAGAGTTCCCTGATGGGAAATGGCTACTTCCAGATGGAGTTGACAATGATGTCATTCCAACAAGCCTTGTTCCTTCCTGTCCTCCTTCCAGTGCCAAGTCACTGGGTGTTCAATGAATCTGTTCTCACCAACAAATTCTTGCACCCGCTGGATGCTTTAGGGAAGAAATAATGAAATATGAACCTCTTAGATGATAAAAAGAATATTTATACTATATACTAATGAGATGTTGCAAATGTACTTTCACAAATTAGTATTATTTACTTTGACAGCAAATTCTGTTTTCTCAGTGTGTAATATTTAAATCAGACATTTGAGAAGCCTATCAAATAACTACTCCTTTTTCCTAAAGCTTTAATAATAGAACAAGATTTATTGACAAAATGGGAGTTATAAATAATTTTATAAGTAAAAAATAAAGTGAAGATATGATGAATGTTTATACTTTGTAAGAAAATAAATTAAGAGTTCTACATAAATAAAAGTAAGAACATTTATAAAACTTTTTATGCAATAAATAACTGGTCTCATTAATTAGATGAGTTTATTGTCATCATTTTACATCAGATTCACAGGTGTGGTACTCTTGAAAGAATTACAGAAATGAACATATGAATTGTAAGTAAGAAACTCAAGTTTTTTAGTTCTTGAGGTAATGAAGAAAAGGAAATCTGTCCAGGTAGTTAACATTCTTATTCATAGAGCTGTCTGGTAGAAATATTATGTTAGCAACATATGTGATTTAACTTTTCTTCTATCCACATTCAGAAAGCAAAACGAAGGTCCATTAACATAGTTCAGTGTTTAAAGGTATTTACCATCAAGTCTGCCAACCTGAGTCTGATGGCCAGAACTCATAATGGAAGGAGAGAATGGTAAGCTCTTTGCTGACCTTCCTAGGCACACATTATAAATGATAAGTAAATAAACAAATAAATACAAATTTTATAAAGCAAAAAATATGTGAAACATGTTTTTTAAAAATTCAAACTGAAGTCAATATGAAATTAGTAATACATATCTTTGCATTATTTGTTTGGTATTATGTATTTATAATCCATAAGATATACATATTTTAACTGAATATTCCATTACTGAAGAGTAATTTGGCTAAGAGGACTATTTTAAATACTACCATCTGGCCTTTTCTTATTTTATATTTACCTTGGAGATTTTTAGGAAGATGGATGACAAAGTAGGAAGATATAATAAATATGAACCAGGACTCAGAGTTTGCATTTTCTTCCTAACCTCACATGACAGGCCACATGACCATCAAAATCACAGTTAATGAGAGGCCTGGCTTGGTTATTATAGTTCCCAACTACTTTAACGTATCTCTTCTTCCTGCCTTAATAATTCAGGTGGTTCATTACTCTACTGTGTCTCACTTAAAACACAGTCACTTCACAGATGCTGTCTCCATTTTATGTGCCTTGTCTACTTGTAATTCTCAGGACTTAAGTCCTAAAGCATTGCTGGAGTAAACCACTGTTGAAGGCTGTGCCATCAAGTGGAAGAAGAAATATTTAGAAACAACTCAAAGGCAAGACCAGTTTCCTTCTCTACCAGAAACGTTCTAGAAACACATACAGATCTATATGATCTAAGTGAAGATAGCACTAAAAATTTTGTGTATAAGGCCAAGCACTGAAAATTCTGTGCATAAGGCCAAGCACTGAAAATTCTGTGCATAAGGCCAAACACATGGCATGGTCTACTCTATTTAAGATTAGTCATTTATCAGGGCCAAGGAATAAACTTGACTTTGGCTCAGACTCGTCATCATATGAAATTATCATTCATTTGGTCTTTGGCAAATGTTCCTAAATGTCTCTTTCCATCCTTTTCAGAATCACATATTCCCAATGAAGGAATTAAGGTCATGGAATTTTGCCTTCATTTGGCTCATTCAAATAATAATATATTGTTCTTAGTTCTTAAATGGCACAAAATTACATCATTTTAAGATTGAATACCCTTTTATACACACTTTTTTTATCAATAAGCTGAAAACCCAAATTAAAATAACTATAGGTACTAATAATTGGCATAAATTTTCATCTTGGGTCTAAAGGGTTCTATTTTTTTTTTTTTTAATAAAGTCGTGACTATACAAGTTCTGACTGAGAAATGCTTCCTTGGTTAAATGCATTTTAACCAGTATATATATATTTTTACTGTCAATAAATAAACACTAAATAAACACAGGCTCACAATAAACAAACATTCTGGGCAGCTATACCAGTCACAGGAATGTTTATAAAGAACATACTTTTAGCTTGCAGACAGTTGAAAGGTGTTAAGTGGCTTGGACACCCATGCAGAGTGCTAGCTGGTTGACATGGGAGCTCACTGCCAGATCTCAATACCTTCACTGAACAAGCCCAAACCAGGCTGCCAATGGATGTGATGTGGTGTCAAGAGAGTTGCTCCTTGGTTAACAAACCCTCCCTTGCTCTGGCATTAAATGTCGCTTGGATCACTTATTAGAAGGTTCATTGTTAAGAAAAGCCAGTATTTTTATTCACAAAACTCAAAGACATATGTGAGGATTTTATTGCAGGGAAAAGAGAAATGAATTTTCTTTATGTGTATTGGAAGGCTGAAGAAAATCCCATAAACTCATATGAAATACTGATTCTGCCTCTGAAGCTTCTGAAAGTTTTGTTCTTTTGGAGAAATGAGTATTATTCTGATGAATGATATGCTTGATTTAGGAAATCTACAAGACCAATATTGTCCTGTAGGTAGCAGTGGCTGCTGATTAGTCATCAATCAGGGCTGCCCTCACTGTTCTCCAAGGGGTTTCTTACGTTTCTTCCTTTCCTTCCTTTGCTACTAGCTCATTCAACATTGACCACCCACTAATTCTCCATCACCCATTTTAGTTTTACTCTTTATTGGCATCTTAACCTCCTTCTGAGTAATCAAAACTCTTTTACCTTGCCTTTGTATAACAAGATGATAGCAGTGAAACCCAATTCCACAATCTCCAGGCTTTCCTTAGCCGCCAATACGTATACATGATATGCAGAAGCTGGGGCCATTTCCTTTCAACACCCCATCTCTTGTTCAAGGATGTACTTATTGCTTATTCTACACAATCACTGGGCTTTCAGACCCTCATGGCTGCGTCTAACTCACACTGCCTCTCTGTAGGAATTGATTTAATTCTGTCTTACGTAAAGTACCCCCAAGAGACCGCAATCACATTTTTATTAAACAGACCTACTTTATTTGCAAATGGAATCCAGGAAACATGAGCAGAGATGTTAGGTGGAAAGGAAGGCAGGAAGCAAAGCCTTTGGTTGACTAGGTATCTGGTTGATGAAGACTGGAAGAGTGAAGGCTATTCCCACAGCCATCTTTTATCATCCAGAGAGCTGATATGCCATTAATCATTGATTAAGAAACATGACTTATGGTATCAAATATCTTGCTCTTCCTGTCCATAGAGGTAAAGGGCTTATGATAGAGACACAGGCTCATAGAGAGACAGTCAGAAAATTTTGTTGTTAAAAGTTAAGTTTATGCATGCCAAATATTAGCTGAATTTTGATATTATTTTTCAAACAGACATAGGCTCAGAACCAGATGTGTATTTTAATAGCATCATATCCTTTCAGCTGTGTGCCCCCATACAATGAACAGCATGAACATTAATATGCTCTGACCCGAGGGAGATCCTCCATTGGACTGCCACCCTTGACTGTATTTTACCACACTCCTCAGTTAATGCAATATGTTTCATATCCAGAACAAGTGAGAATATTCCTTTTTCACAAAGAAAATATCCTTATAAATGCTTCATTTCTCAATTTTCTTTCTGAAGTTGCTTGTCTTGGATTCTGAGCAAACTTACTTTCTTTAGTATTAACTCAACCACTAGTGGATACAGCTTCAGCCAGGTGCAGAAGAATCCATTTAATTATCTGCCTACCATGTAGTGATATGATTTTGACACATCATTATATAAGAACTGCAATTTAGGAAGAACTTCAAGGTGGGGGGGGCGTCCACCACTGACTTTGATAATGTCTCCAGAGAACTTAATCTTTGTAGCCTGAGCTTCTTATTCTTAAAGCTAATGATATGCATTATAGGTAGTGTGGTTTGGATGAGATATGTCTCCCAAGTAGGTTCCTATGTTTGATCATATGAGGACCTGGTTGGTGGTATTTGAGAAGGTTGTGAGACCTTTTGGAGGTAGAGCCTTGCTGGAGGAAGCCAGTCACTCCCAGCAGGTCTTGAGGTTGTATGCTCTGGATCTACTTCTTTTTTGCCCTCTTATTTCCTGACTGTGGATGCAATGCTACCTGCTTCCCTGCTTTCAACACCATTACAGTCTTTATTATCTCAAACTCTAAGCCACAATAAATCTTCCCTCCACTAAGTTTTTTTTTTAATTTTAATTTAATTTAATTTTTTGGTCATAGAAATGAGAAAAGCAACCAATACAATCATATTTCTGCAAGTATTAAATAATGTAACACTAATGGCAGTGCATAAGCCAGTATTATTAGCATCATTAATCATTGATAGTAATATTAGGATTAGCAGTGTCATGTTTCTGACAGCAAAGTAAGTGTGGCAGGGATGAAAGACAATATTCTGCTTCCTTGCTAGAGTGTCTGCATTTGGATTTTCAGACACTTTAAGTTGAATAAGCACTTAGAAAATCTTTTGTGTAAAAAAGAAATTGGGACTTTCTAAATTAGCAGACATGTAAAAATTGTTCTGGGGCTGTAAGATAGATTAGTAGGTAAAGGGGCTGGCAGTTCCATCCTGATGATCTGAGTTCAAGCCTCAAGAGAATCTCAACTCCTGATTGTTGTGCTCTGAGTTTTAGAAGAGCACATGCCAACACTCAATACACATCACATACATATCCACTTCTCACTCACAATAAACAACAATAATAACAACAATAATAAAGATAATAGCATCAAAAAATTGCTCAGGTAATCCTTGATACCAGAACTTTAGTTCTGACTCAAGCATTGATTCTGCCCCCTCTGCCCTGGGAATATTTTAGAAAAGAGACTTCAAATTCTCATTTAACTTGATAGAAAACTTTCCTAATGCACTTAGGCTGTGTTTTGACAACACATATGCTCCAGAATAAATTTGAACCACTGTGCAATAAAACAATGTTCTGGAAGCACTTCACACTTCATAGAAAAATGATCAAGCCCCACTCAATGAAAGTTTGTAATCATTTGTTGGATCAGTCAATATTTGGAACTAGACAGGTCAGTGGTTGATAGGATAAAAATGGGATAGCTTAGTATTAACTGGAATACTATTGGGGTACTTTTCAAACAAAGTGAGGCAAGCGTGTTGATTTTTCAGAGAGAGAGAGAGAGAAAGAGAGGGGGCGAGGGAGGCAGGGAGGAATTGTATGTATTGAAACAGTGACAATAAGTTATTGTGACCTTCATCTGAGAACTATAGTGGGACTCTGTTTGGTTACATTGTAAATAATTGTCCCACCTACTGGATTAATAAAAATGCTGACTGGCCAAAGGCAGACAGGAACTGTGGGTGGGGATACCAGACTAAGAAAACTCTGGGAACAGGAAGAATGGAGCAGAGATGCCAGAAAGAGGTCAATGAGATGCCAGATGAGATGCCAGCAGATGTAGAGGAAAGAAGTTGAAATGCTGCTGAGAAAAGGTACTGGAGCAGCATGGCTGAACAAGATAAGAGTAAAGAGTTAGCAAGTTATATGCCTGGGCCCTAAGTCAATCAGCATAAAATTATATAAGCATCTGTGTGTTTCTGTGGGACTGCAGATCTAGACCACAGGCAGGACAGGTTAGGAAGCTCTTATTACAGAAAACATCACTATCCAAAGATGTTTCTGTGGTCCAGCTCTTCTCAGTCTCATGTCAGATGCTAACTTTAAGAAATCACTGATTAGGGCATGTAATGATGGATTAGCATGCAACTAGAGACCATACCATTAAAGCTCAAATGCAACATATAAACTGCCGTAGGGCTGTATGACAAATAAGATGTAAACACACAATCTAAAATGAGATTTATTTTGAGGACTATGAAATATTAAAAATAAGAACTGCTTTTTGTTTAACTCTAAGAAGTTAAGTTTAATTATTGTGGGGAGGCACTTAATAAGTCATAAAAACACTTTGGAGCATATTTATCACTGACTTTTTATTTGAAACCTTTTTATTGTTGTTTAGGTTCCTATGTTAACGTTCAATGTTATAGACCTGGATAAAATGTATATGACTGAATATTTTATACTGGGTTCTGACTGCTGTCACCAGAAATACAAGTGGAACCAGACCTTACTAGGACAGATGGTTCCTACAGCCAACAAGTGGTACAGAAGAAGATAGGACATGAGGACCAATGGGCTCCAGGTGTTAACTGTGGATATTGCTAAATGACTGGACATTTTACAGAAGTCTCTCAGCCTGGTGAACACTTCTTCACTTCCATTCCATCTCACATTCTCCACAAGGACACATTTCCTTTTGCTATTTCTCAATTCCTCTTGCATTATCAGGTTCCAAGAAATAATCAACTATAATGCATTTTTCTCTTTTCTTTCACCTATCTTTCTGCATTTTAGAAAGAAATCCTTCTACTGGAGTGACTTTTTTTTTTTTTTTTCGTCCAGTGTAGTTGGACTGTAACCTCATTCTCAAGACATATATTTCCTCTGGTACATTCCATGAACCACTCTATGGACAAAAATTTTGAAAAATATGTTTACTTTAAATTTTCCCAAATTCTACAGCTCTTTGAGGAGTTGTGTAGTTCCCTGAAGTTTGCAACTCTTGGCATTACATTTATACACAAAAAAATCCAGGCCTTCTTTCAATGATGATGTTAAATGGTGGATCATACTCATATGGGATTTCCTTCCTTGTTAATTTGTTTTCATTCCATCCTCAGAGCTGTCCAATGTCTTGCAAACAGAAAATCGATTAAGACCTCATTGACTTGAGAGACGGGGGGACACAGAAAAGTGACAGCATTGGTCAAGTCACACTCCGCAGAAATGATCCTGTGTGATACTTGCTTATATCCACATTCTGTGTTCTGATGTTAAGACACAGGCAGGCATTTAAGAAGGACTTTGGGAGTTTAAAGAATCTTTTTTTTCTTTCCATATTTATGTTCATTTCTTCTATCTTACATTCCTACCCTCCCAGTCTCTGAAGGTATAAGGGTGCAATATGGAGTCTTTTAATAGGGGGGTCTCACCATTTTGATGATGCCCTTTAGAGGGCTCAAAGTATCCCCTTTTGTGTCTACAGGTTGAGAAATGTCTTTCTAAAGATCTCCCAGCCTCTTATAACCACAGAGCATGAGAATGGAAATGCTAATGTGGCATTATGAGTAAGAGGTAAGGACTGTCCGGCCCTTTGTGGACAGGAAGCCTTTGGTGCTGATTGAAATGTGTGCATACAGTAAAGCGAATGCCATCATTGGATGTTCCCACAGTCAGCACTCAGAGATAGTCCAGGCCTTGGTGAGCCTTTTATCTATGTGTAGTTTTGAAAGACAACTTGACATTCTTCTACTGTCATGCAAATGCATTCCCTTATACATTGCCAGTGATTACTCAGACTCACAAGACAAGCCACACATATCTTAATAAGCCACAACTGGAAGATTAAACAATTTAGAAAACAGCCTTTCACTGAGAGGGAAGGCTTGATTTGTGTTCTTCATCCTTCCAGAGAAAGGCTTTAAATTATTCTGAGCATTCTCCCAAGACAACTATAGGCAGCAGACATCCTTTCTTTCTGCTACCATAACCCCTTCCTTCACTCCCATGGGTCAAAAAATAACTCACTCTAAAAATCCCAACTCAAAAGTCCCTCTTTCTTCAAACTTTTAATTTTATTTATTAATTTGTATCAGCAAGCCCATTGTACCCTGCCTGGTGCTTGGACCCCTTTCCTTAGGTCTCTACAGTGACAAGAATATAACCTGAGTTATGAATGATGGTGAAATGCAATTGTGTTTTTCCTATTCTCTGTCTCAGCTCAGCATCTACTTATGACCTCTAAAAGGGAACAAATGGTACCTAATACCTCCTCAGGATGGGCATTTCCTTCCTGTGGGTTAGCTTAGTGTTGTGCTAATTGGCTATGTTGGTGTTCCACAATTCTTTGAGGATGTGATTCCCATCAAAAGCTTTCTGATGGCAGTTTCTAGACTTGTGAACAAGAGAGTTCTTTCTTAGTACCTGCCTTGCATGGAAGAAATGTGCACCGAATGCTTCCTAACTTAAATAAAGCCAGGCGGGTTGGGCCTAGTGTTAAAAAGGGGAAGATAATTTCCATAGCATTCAGAGAAGCCATTATGGATGAAGTTCAGTTGCTTTAGAGGGTGTATCTGTCAGGTCATCTGACCATAGCTAATAGGACTCAGTGCAGGTAGTCTGAGAAAAACACTGTTCTCGGTAACAGATGTCAGGAAAGAATTTTACAGCTTCAGTTGATACAACTGCCTGCTTAACTTGAGGCCATAAGGAGATGGTGACAGACAGGCTTTACCTCCCCTCCTTGCAATCAATTTGCTCCTGACCATGCTTCCAAGTATTAACCTTGTTCTATCAAACCCCTGGAGTGTGGGGCTGGGAAGACAAGAGCATGCACAGCGGAAGCTGAGATCAGCCAGAATAGCTAATGAACCACCAGATTTGATCTTTAGGGGAAAGAAAAAAACAGCCTTAGTATGGGAAACAAAACATGAGAAGTCCTTCCCTGGGTAACCCGAGCGTGGCTTGTGCTGCTGCTGACATGGTCTAGTGCAATGCCTGTTTGCTCAGGTTTTCGGCCCTTCCTGAAGATAGGAGGACTGGAAAGACAGCAATTCCAAGTCTCAGCTATTCATATTTGTTCCCATATGTTCCTGGAAGCTTTTAAGGGAGATAGAAGTGAACAATGGGTTTAGAAAAATGTCCAAACAAAAGAGAAATAATACCAAGAGAAGGGATGGGAAAGTGGTCTTTGAAGAGAAAGTTGGATAGAACAATCCTTTTGTTGTGGTTGTTGTACTAAAGATTAAATTTATATACAGAGAAGACAGAATAATAATGACTATTTCATACAACTATGAGTAGTATGATGTGTTGTACAACTGCAAAACTTACCCATTTCTCTGACATTACAAATGACAACTTTTCATATTGACAATTTGTTTATGCCATCAGTTTTATAGGACACAGAAATGGTTCTTCTATTGCTTTTTATCTTATGGACTAATCTGGTCCAAAATTAAGTGTTATAAAAATATTTGATACTTTGTATTCTTAGAATTTTAGCTTGTCGAAGTATCACCTAAGCCTTCCTGAAATGTAATTTCAAATTGGAACACTAGGATGCTTCTAGAATAAATATGAGAAAGATTCAATATTCTACCACCTAGCTCTTAAATTTTAGTTGACGCATAACTGTACATATTTATGATATACAATGTAATACTTCACTAAATATAAAATAATCAGATAATTAGCATACCCATTATCTCAAATCTTTATTATCTCTCTGTTTTGAAAAATTTAAAATCTTTTCTACAACCTTATTTGAAATATAAAATTTGTTGTCAGTTTTACTTATCTCAATGCCTAATGTGCTATCTTTATTTTTTTTTCCAGCTGGTCTCGTCTATCTGTTAACTCACTTTTCTTGTCTGTGTGCTGTCTTTCCCAGTTTTTAGCAAGTACTTGCCTCTACTTCTGTGAGAGCAATGATTTTAACTTTTTACGTGTAAGTTAGAACATGCAGTGCTTATGTTTCAGTGACTGACTTGTTTCACTTATAAAGTCTCTCTGAATTGCCCATGCTTCGGCAGGCAAATGACAAGATTTCATTGTTATGCCCAAATAATACTCTTGTGTGTGTGTGTGTGTGTGTGTGTGTGTGTGTGTGTGTGTGTGTATGAACATAGTACTGCATGTATGTCATGTATGGAGACAATGATGTTGAAGGAATATTTTCATTCCTTTGTTGACTGAAGTGCAATTCCAACAGCCAAGTTATCAAATCCATGTAACTGTGAATAGAAGAATAGATGAATATAGAAATCATCCTATACTAAGTTTATTTTAAAGAAATAAACAAAAAGTTAATAAATAAGGCAGTAGATTTTATTTTATGGAATTTGAAATCTTACATTTAATTGTTAAAAAAAAAAACTTGAAAGGATAAAGAGAATTCAAATGTCACACAATCTGAGGACTTACATTGCCACTTTTGATCCTAAAGGGAAAAGGGTGTAAGAAGAAGCCTAATTTCTCCACATCAGTAGTTCCCAGTATGGATCCCTGACCATCAATCAGCACAGGTCTCACCTGGGTAATTGAAATGATTAGACTTCACACCAGAGTAACTGAATGTGATTGTCTGCAGTCAGAACTAATGATTTGGGGCTGAGTAAACTCCCATGATGATTTCAATGCACAGTGAATTTGGGAACCACTGTTTTACAAAGGAACAATCAGTTAAATTGCCTTTGAATTTTTAAAAAGATACATTTTAATTATAAAGCATGCACACAATGAAGTATTTTCTTGCTTCCTAAGAGCTTACATTATATACATATGTGATCATTATTATTTATTCTGCAGGTCTTTTGGAATTTACACTTGAAGGTATACTATGTGGTCTAAAGGACTACACAGCCTTCCATCACATAGGTCATTTTTCGTAGTTGCTCAACAGGTCCTCTATAAGGCCGTTTGGATATTTAAAGATTGTTCATTTTATGTTGAACGTTTTTGCATACACATCTTGGAAATATTTATTTCATTGGAAACTTCTCAGCAGAAGGCATTCAAAGTCAAATAGACAAATATTTTATGCTGTGTTTTGGTGCATATATTCTTGATATTTGACTACAGTTACTCCTGCATGGTCTCAAGCAACCCCATAACAATAGTGGCTACTTATGTGGATACTTCTTGTCAATGGATAATCTAAAACTGACTTTAATTGTCATCAATATGACTGGCTAAAACAAGGAACTGTAATGTTTAATTGGACTTCTTTAATTATGAGGTTAGAACAGATCACTTGAAACATTTCCCTTGGCAATTTATCTTTTCCATCACCTTGTCAAATATGTCTTTGGAGTAAGCATATTTTGTACTCTCGTTGTGTGAGTTTCTGTAAGTTAAGACATTGCTTCTAAGCTTCCAAATGTTTTTCCTGTACATTGTGTTCTTTTTGTTAACCACATGCATACCATATATAATACACAACTGGATCATAACTTCATAGGTTGATTATTGTTTTTCTTTGTGTATAGATTGTTTTCCAAATGGGAAGGATTTCCATCAATTCAAAAACTTTAAATAAATTCATGTGTATTTCTTCTCAAGGTGCTATGATTTAATTTTCTCTATTCATAATTTATATAAGTAAATAAATGAAATAGAGCCCAGGTTTTGTCTGCTCAGAGCTCTCCTTATGAACACTGCTCTGTGAATATATGCCCCTTTCTCAGTTAGTGGAACGCCACCATTACATCTGCTCATTACCTTCTGGGCTCTAATGTCTGTGTTTAACACCTTCCCTGGCTGTTTTCATTTTTCACCATGCCACATCTACCCCTTTTGTTTTCCTTTTGAAAAATTTCAAAGCAATTTGCAAACTTATTTTTCACAATAAACTTTGTATTGCTTTTTCAAATGGCAGAGACACTTGGAGGAAATGTTAGTTCATTTTGCTCATAATTTAGTAAGCTGAACTTCGTCAATGTATAATATTGAGGTGTTGTGTGAGATAATGTGTGCAATTCTACTTTTACCCAAATCTTCTTTTAGGTCAACATTAGATATTTTGGTTTCTTTATATAACTCCTCACATTTCTGATTAGTGTTGGTATTAAGTATATTAAGTATTTATATAAGATTATTTTTCTCCTGTTGTATTTTCTGTCTTTGTCTGCATACAAAGCTATTAATTTTGATATTCTGAAAGTTATATCTGCTTTTCTATACCTGCAATTAGATATGTAAAAATGAAAATACTTCCATTCCTAGATAAATGTTAACTGCTAAAAATAAACATTACCCAACTTTGCTAACAACATGCTTTGACAGTAGAAGTAATAAGTTCTATATTTTCTCAAGTGAGGACCTATAATTCACTGTAACCTAGTATATATTTCATGAATAACTAAGAAAGATAAGTTTAAATAAGTACAAGGAGATAGAAATGTTCATCTCCTTGATTTAACCAGGTTATATAATATATGATACTTAGTCCCCCTAAATATACATAAATGCTATGTGATTCAAAATGATATAAATGTTTAAGGATGTCAAAATTGTAAATACTCTTTTTATCATTATGCACTACATTCTTTCATCAGATAAACACATCTTTTCCCAGAAATGTGTATGAGCTTAATGAATAATTAAAAACAAGTTGTTTAGAAAATATTTTACCCATAAATTGATACTATCTTGATGGTGATATTTATGTATTTTAATGCTATGTTGAACTAATCTTAGGCAAGTGCTCTACCACTGAGATACCTAAACAGCCCTGAGACGTGGTCTGACAGAGACTAACATAGCCAACATGTGTAATGCCATGCACTTCCTAAATTTTGTGCATACAAATATAATGACTCCCTTATACTACCCAATGAATCCTTCATGTGTAATAGTCCAATTTTTTAATTAGTTAAATCTCCAAATATGGCATTTTGGGAATGGCCTTGATAGTAAAGACTATTGCATTATCAAGGAAATAATTTTAAAAAACAACTTGATGTATGTAAAAATCAAATGGAAAGAAAAAAAACATTTTTGGTGTTGTGTATTGTTCTTTTTTTGACACAAAAAATTTATTCTGTAGTCCTGGCTAACCTGGAGTTTACTGTATTCCAACCTGGCCACAGACTTGCAAGGATCCTTCTTCAACCTACCAATTATAGTGATCACAGACATGGGACACCTGGCTAACTATTATTATTTTTTAAATATTTATTATTATTTTTATGTGAATTGGTGTTTTGTCTACATGTAAGGGTGTCAGATCTTGGAACTAGAGACAGTGGTTAGCTAGCATGTGGATGCTGGGAACTGATCTCATGTCCTGCAGAAGAACAGTTAGTGCTCTTAACTGCTGAGCCATCTCTCTAGCCCTATTTTTTTTTTAACTAGAAATAAAATTAACACCACAATGGTTGGTAAGCCTAAGACTTAAAAATTTTAGGTATAAATAAACACAAAAATGACAGACTATAGATAAACATTAACATGAAAATGAGCATAGAGAAAAGAAATGAAAACATAAGCATATGGAAATATTTCTTCTCTGTAAAAATGTACTGACCAAATGGAACACACGTAATGTCAAAGCCATCAATTTTATTTCTAATTTTGTTTACATATTAACTGATTGTTTCAAAAACTTTTCTGTAGATTTTGTTGGTCTTCTTAGGTATTTATACACAAGTTCTAACAATAATTTGTTTTCTAACCATTATGTAGACTTTTCATTTTTATTTTCAAAGTAAATTATATGATATTTGGGTAAGAATGCTTACGGTGGAATATTAGTCATCACTACATAATATCTTATATAAAGACATGATGTCTTATGTATTATTATTAAATTAAAGAATGGAAAGTTTGAGAATATAGATATATTCATAATTAGTGATGAAAAGTCTTCTAACATAGTACTATTCTGTTTGTAAACATTAAATTTTTTTCCCTCAATGTTAAGGACCATGATTACTGTAAGTAAGATTGTGATAGCAATTTGTACCTTCTGCATTTTAGCTAATATATACTTAAATATTGTCTTTGTAAAATAATTTAAAAATTTACATTCCTTATGTTTTTCTATGTTAAGTAAATTATAAATTAGCTTTTATTAACATTTTCCTTTAGAAACTAAGCCTGAAGACTTCTTTTTGCTATAACTTGTTCAATAATTTTCCAATTAATTTTCACATTTGGAGCTTCATATCTTTTCTGAGATAACTTTTGTTCTCTGGTTTCTGAATATTTATGAAATGTTAATTGCATTATGGTAGGTATTTATCAAACATTCCTTTATTGTTCTTTTCATTTCTAGAGAAACCATTTCCACTGTGCCATCTTAAATCTTGTTCATTTGTGATTTTTCTTTATTATGCTATACATCTAGAGCAATAATTGGTGTTATTAATCAACACAAAATATTTTCCATTTTTAATTAATTATTCTACTTTTAATTTTTTGTCATTTGATTTCCATTTTTCAGTTTTTCTATTTTTAACATTTTTGCTTAGATGATCAATAACAGGGTCCAAACACTATGGCTGGCTTGGTCATAAGCCTTAGGGATAAACTTAATGCTATTATTCTGCTAAATTGATTTTTTCCCCTCTGATTTGGGATATTTCTACAAATTCATTTTGGGTACACTCAAGACTCTGTGGTTGTATTATACAAAAGTTGACAAAGCCTTCTCTTGTATATAAGAAAAGTGCTTGCATATTATTTTAATCAAAGCTTGCTTGACGTGGCATTTGACTAGTGTGGCCATACATTCTGCGTCAAGCATCATGTGCTACTGGGATTAAAGACATCATTGTTCCTTGTAAGGCTTTCATACACTGACTCAGAAGGCAATCCAAAAGACAGTTCAAAATGTGTTTTCATCATAAGCTATTCTTCAGACTGGAACGCTTTTGGACATGTAAGCACTTCTTTTTGTCATTTTAAGGGCTCATTACAGTGTAGTGAGGTGGCGTGCATTCACTGCGGTAGAAACCAGAAAGGCCAATAAACTGGGAAAGAAAATCTGGAGCTAGGCAAGGAAGCCTTGAGTTGTTCTTTCATTCAGTCTGAAATACAGCCATTGAGTTCAAGGGGAGAAGCAGCAGTATTTATTTAAATCTATTAGTAATGCATGAAAACAAAAATGTTTTCCTAGGTGAAGAATGAAGCATAGGCTACTATTTACACTTCAAAATAAAGTGCGCTTTTGATAAAGGATAACGAAGAGAGGAACTACAGAAAATATATTGGTAAACATGAAGTTTTTATGTATCCTTATGCCAATGCTAGGGTTCTAAAGACCCTTATAATATTCATACATATTATACTTCTGTCATTTTAATTTGAATAGTTAATGCCATTTATGAAGAAAGCAGTCACACTTCCTGGGTAATTACTGCATATCTATTAAAATGAATTATGCCTTCCTTTAAAATGTGCATTTATTCCATTCTCATCTGTTAATGCATATATTTTCCTTTATTATATCTGCAAAATGTCAAGCCTGCTATGTTGAAGAAATCAATAATTAAATAGCTTTGTAGTAATTACCTCCTAGTAACACATTTTTTTTCTACCTTAACAACATAAACCTAATCCACTAACATCAAAATTACACAAACATATTGTTGAGAAGCTCATAATGTGAAAACATAATGTAGTTTACAAATATTCCAATCACACTTTAAGCACCAGTCTTTCACAGGAGGGTGTATAGTGTAAGCCTTCTGAGCAGATGTCTGGACTGTACCTTTATCTCCAGGAAGCATTTATATTATGGTGACTGTGGGAAATTGAATTTAGAGATAAATTTACAAACAACAAAAGTTCCCAATCATTTTGACCATCAAATAAAATGTGTTACTTTTTAATAAATTGTCTCTATGTCAGTTTGTGACCAAGATAATAAAAACTAAAAGAAATTGCCCATTCCAATGATTTGCGCATCTTAACAGTTCACACATGGATGTCTAGCCAAAGTAAATGGCCATGCACAAATGAGCTGCCTACAAAGATGAATTCAGGAAATTAGATTTAAAGTCATTCAGAGCCCTTTGGAGCAACAGAACACATAAAAAGTATTGCTTCAGTTCCTGAAAAAAAAATTAAAAAATGCTTTTAATATTCAGTGTACAGAAGTAAAATATAAAAATTGTCTGTGATTCAGAATAAAACCAAACATAGCTATTGCCACCTCTTGGTGACAATGTTTCACACAGTTTTGGGCTTACTCACAGGAGAGAAGACAGTAAAACCTCAAGTGGTACTAAAGTTACTCTATAGTATTCAGTGGACTGCCTGAGGGCTTTCTAAGGCATGAAGTCTTTTTATGAATATACCTTTCAAAAATAAAAGGAAATAAGGAGGAAGACTATTAAAAATCTTTAAAAAAATTAGAGTCAGCAGATGGGAGATGGTTCAGTGCCTAAATGCACTGGCTGCTTTTCCAGAGGACCTGGGTTTGTTTCCCAGCACCCACATGACAGCGAATAATCATCTGTAATTCTAAGGGCTGAGGATCCAATGTCGCTTTGGTTTCCACAAGCCTGGCACACATATGGTACACAGACATAAATGTAGGCAAAAGACATATATATATATATATATATATATATATACATATATATATAAAAATCAAAATAAACCTCTTAAGATATTTTCAAAAGGAATGTACATCAATATATATGTATATACTGATAAAAGTACTTATTACAACAATAAAAAAATACTACTTTATTTTTACTATGTGAGATACAGAAAGTGGTACACATCTTTTGTAAAAGATTAATCTTATTTAATTATGTGAATATGCATGTGTTTGTATGGGGGAACTATATGCTAGTAAGTACTGGTATTTATGAGATCAAAAGGGGGCATCAAATCACACAGAACTTGAGCTTCTGAGCCACATGATTCAGGTCCTCTGCTGGCATGAAAAGCACTTTTAACCAGGGAACACAATTTTCAGTCCTCGTATACATTTTTAAACAATCCATCTCTATTAATAATTTCTGTTAGTTGTGTTTTTTTCTTTTAGATATAGATTCTTTTCTCATAGAAAATATTTGATTATAGGCTCCACCCACCCCCCTTCCCAGTTCCTCCTACCTCCTCTCCTCTCTGGATCCACTCCCTTTCTCCAACATCTCTCCACACTGTAGGTCAAACTCAGGACCTTGTGTTTGCTAGGCAAGTGTCCCACCACAGACAACACACACAGTCTTGGGTTTTAGAGACAATGTTACTAAAGGTTTAAATTGGCCTCACAAAAAAATCTGTCCTCCAGTTTTTCCTCTTGAGTGCTGAGACAGGTAGTCTAGGCTCTCTTCATTTCTCATGTCACTTTAATTCCCTAGATTGACATTTTTTGGGGAAGAGATTGGCTGAATTTCATAATTTTCTGGATTTATTTTATGCATATGAGTGTTTCGCTTGTATGTACGAAAATGTAACACATGCATGCCTAGAGTCCAGGAGGATATAAGAGGGCATTGGATCACCAGGGACAGAAGTTATGAACGGTTATGATCAGCCGTGGGATGCTGGGAGAAAACCTTAGTCCTCCTGTAAGTTTCACTAGTGCTCTTAACTATGGAGTCAACTTTCTAGCCTTGGTTTTTCTATCATTATGTTTCCTGATTTCTCAATGAATTTATCACTAAAAAACTATTTCACCAGTTCTTGCTATTCTGAGATGCTCTTTTTTTGTCTTTATATTCTTAAGACAAGATGTGGGGGATGATTACCTTCCTCCACTACTATATGCTTCCCTTCAGCTTGGGTTTCTTTCTGACTTCCATCTGTCTAATCTCAGCCACTGCACCAGGAAAAAATCATATCAATAATAATTGCTCATCAAATCCCAAATACTGCAGATAGATGGCTGATGATTAAGACAATGTAACAATAAGCTAAAATACGTTTTTCACTCAGTTATTTTGGTTAAAGATATGTAAAGTTAACTAGTACAAATACTAAGAAGTGTTTTATAAAATATCCCTATGTCTATTGGGGCACTATTCCTGTAATAATTAAAACAGTATTTCTTATTCACATTTTACTATTCTATTTTATATTGTATATTTTTATTTAGTGAAGATGGACACTTTGCACAGAATAGCAAAAGAAGGAAAGAGTGTATGGCAGGGGCAAGGATGGACAATCCACAGCTACTACTTTGCTGTGTTAAATGAAGTTCTTAGCTAAGGTTCTGTGTCAGTGAGGTTCATAGCTAGACATCTAACGAGTCAGCTAAAAGAGAGAAAATATTGCATGATTTATCTTTAAACCCACAATGTTTCTCTATTCACTCTGTATCAATTATTATTTTTCATTCTTTATCATGTCAAGTTGACAATAATAACATAGAACCCTTAGTAAGGTTTACAGGACCATGATATTTGTGCAGGGAGAGGCAATGTACTCTCCAAGGCAACTGGGATGGTGAAGTCAGTTACTAGTTCCCTTGTGTCCACCTGCACTCAAAGTCATATGATGGGTGAGTTCCTGAGTCAATGTTATATTTCTATGATTGACTTTTTTATTCTAATCAATTTTAGTCATCCTTATGGAGTCAGAATAAGGGTAACATAAAAAATGCTTTCTTCATTCTTTGATTTTTAGTTAAAATATTAAGTAATCATATTTCCATATTTTATTATGGAAATTTTTAAACATCTGAAAAGTTGTAATAATTTTGCAATGGGCCAACCAATTCCCATACACTCAATATTAAAATTCGACCACTAAAATTTTGTTGTTTTTGTTTAATCATTCGTCTTTATCCATTCACCAATGGATCATTCAGTTTTGATTGTTATTTTATTTAGCCAAAGAAAATTGAATTGCAATTTGCCAGCAGAAGATGATTAGAAAGCTATAAAACTTCATTTGTAACAGCAGTAGGTTTTAAAACAAGTACAATGAAGCACTTGTGCAGCCCTTTGATAAAAATGAGTGATGTTTCAAAGTAAAGTCATTTATATGCAACTATTATAGGGACCAAATGTGCATTAATGACCAGATTCATAAATTTCTTTGCTATGTGACTTGGCCCATTGGACCATCTGGCTTCAAGTAGAAAGCATCAGATGCCATCCACACCATAAAAACCAGGATAGAAAAATCTCTTTAAAGTACTTTTCTTTAATCCCAGCATAAGCTACCAGGGAACTGTTACGACATCTCTTATTACCATAAAGGGAATGGTGGCTCTCAGTATGTACCATAGAGTCTTTTCTAGTTTTACTATCTCACCATAAATTTTTCTATTTTTAAAAAATATCTGCCACTATTGACATCTTGAGAACATTGTTCAGAGATCTAATAACTAGCATTCTTTCCACTGGATAGAGCAAGGAATGTTGGAAAGTGGGATTGTAAGAAACATGCAGGGCTCAGAATTGAAACCCAGGAAGTCAACTTGGATGCTTTCCTCATCATGGATCCACACTTGTAAGAAGTATCAAGGAAAAATCTGAGTAAGTGAATCATTCCATTTCTCTTAAGAGACTAGCATGGACTTCCTCCTTAGTATGTGAGTCTTCTGATCTACAAATGTTGACTGCACATGGTAGTGTTGCCATGGGATAGCCAGGGAACTGAAGCCACACTGTCTGCCACTTTTTAAAGCAAAACATCACTTGAGTGACCCTGTGGCCCATTTTCAGAGAATGTCCTAGTGCACTGTCTTATTTGTGCTGACATGTTATTTTAATTTTTTAAAAAAAACCCTTTTTGTCATATAATGTTTGCAAAGTAGATTGTATTTTTCACCTAAGGCAGACATCACTGAAAAAAAAATCATGAAATTTTATTGTGCTGTGACTTTAAGAAACAGAAAGACCAAATTAAAAGGAAGTTTTGAATTGAATTAATAGGACAACTGCGCCTCTGCTCTAATCCATGCAGAGAAAATGAGTCTACTGTGGATTCCTCTCCAGTTTGCTAACTGGAAAGTTCCACTTTATCATACTCAAACTTTTAAAAAATAACCTTATTTTGTTATGATTATTATGGGTTTATGTGTGCACGTGTATGAGTGCATGTTTATGCATATGTGTGCATGTGTATATACACAGGCATGTGAATGTCAGAGGACAAATTTTGACAGTTAAGTCAAGGTCATTCCTTCTACTGTGAGTTCCAGGAATTAAACTTGGGTCACTAGGCATGGCTGGATGACAAGCACTTTTGCCACTGAGACATCTTGTTAAACTGATCTTCAGTCTTAAAGGGAACTAAGTAGAAAGGGAAACTCTTCCTGCCCAGGTTTCTAAGAGACTCTAACCAAATTTCTTTGTATAAACAGAGGAACTCTATCTATATACATGCCACTCCCACAGGTTCCCGAGAAGAAGCAGCAGACACAGGTAGGCATGCAGGCACGTTAACTATTTGCTTGAAAAATATCCAGCAGTTAAAGGGAAAACAGAGAGAATGCAAAAGGCAAATGGACTGCAAAATCTTGAATATTATTTGTCATAGGAAAATAAATCTCTTTCTATTAACTGTAGCTTTATATTCTTTCTAGAGTTAAGGAGGAAAAAAATCTCTAACTCAGAGCTCAGTAACAGATACATTTAAGATATCATGTAAGAAATACATGCTTGCAGAGTTATATGAAAAAAGCAACAGAAATACAAAACCAAGAATGCAATATCAAGAATGACATTAGACTAGTTTAACTTCTGTGTTACAAACATAATCTCTAGGTATGGTCTAATGGCAAATCTGGACTGTCAATTGGAATATATCTGGGATTAACTAAAACCCAAGGCTATGTATATCTATGAGGATTTCTTTCTTAATTAGATCATCTGAATCAGGAAGATTTACCTATATTGCAGATCTTATGAGGTAGGGAGATACACATTGAATTTGAACCAAACCTTTGTCTGGGAGCCTACATAAAGGATATAGAATGAGGAAGCTTTTGATTTTTTCCTGGTTGAGCTTGATCCCACTGACAAGTACATTCTTTTACAAGAATTAGAGACTACTTTGGGATTCCACCATATATTGAAGACCAATTGAAATAGTTAGCCTCATGGACTGAACAACTACTGTTTTTTTAGGCTTATCATTGGTAGACAACCAATGGCTGTACTACAACCTGTAAACCACTATAATAAATAACCATATCTATCTATCTATCTATCTATCTATCTATCTATCTATCTATCATCATCTATCTATCTATATCTATTTTCTATCTAACATCTACTTATCTATCAATCATTTATCTATTTATCTATCTATCTATCTATTATATCTATTTTCTATCTTTCTAACATCTACTTATCTAGCAATCATTTATCTATTTATGTATCTATCATTTATCTATCTATCTATATTCTATCTTTCTATCATCTACTTATCTATCAATCATTTATCTATTTATCTATCATCTATCTATCCATCTATCTATTATATCTATTTTCTATCTTTCTAACATCTACTTATCTAGCAATCATTTATCTATTTATGTATCTATCATTTATCTATCTATATCTATTTATATTCTATCTTTCTATAATCTACTTATCTATCAATCATTTATCTATTTATCTATCATCTATCTATCTATCTATCTATCTATCCATCCATCCTCCCTATCAGTTCTGTTCCTCTAGAGAACTCTGGAAAATGCTTATGAGTATTAACAATATTTTTGCATCCCTGTATTAAAATATAAATCATCACATCATAAACATTCAAATTTCTTTCTGTCTGAATTCAGGCTTGTCATGAAATTAGCTTTCATATGCTGTAATGAAAGGTGACATGGTTATAGGTCTTCTAATGTTGTAAGAAAAATTGCTGCTCACACCTTGTTCCTCTAGCACCTGAATAGACATGTTGTCCAGCGAGGCAGGTCACTGAGTACCTAGGGGAATTATGAAGAGAGACCTCAGAGGAGGAGAATTTAATAGTAGTATTAAATTGTCCTATTCACATGCAACTGAATTTATTTAACTGGCGATTGAGTTATTAATCTGATCAGTTAAATAAAAATTACCTATAATTTAAAAATGGAGACAGAGGCTGGGCATTGGTGGTACAGGTCTTTAATCCCAGCACTCAGGAGGCAAAGGCAGGTGAATATCTGTGAGTTCTAGACAAGCCTGTTATATAGAGAATGTTCCAGGACAGACTCCAAAACTACACAGAGAAACTCTGTCTTGAAAAAAACTAAAAACAAAACAAACAAACAAAAAGAACTCTTCAGAGCACACCAAATTCCCAGAATTGACAGCAGCCTTTGTCACTTTAAATATACAGGTTTGCCAATGATCACTGAGCAGCCACAAACACTAAGACAATAATTCTCATTTCTGTTGTAGTATACGTGACAAATTATGCTGAGAACGTCATATGTCCTTTCTCATTTAATCTTCAGATCATCTTATTTTATCCCCTCTAATGCCATTTCTCCATGTGTACACCAGTTTTCACTGATAAATGGAAATATAAAAGCTTTAAAATTGAATTTCTAGACATCTGACTTGACCTTTTCCCCAATTTATCTCATCTCATGCCAAGAGAAAGCACTACTTAAAATAAAAATTAAAGCATATGCCTAAATACACATTTCTCATTTCATCTCTATAACATATATCTCCCTCCAAAATTCTCATCAATTACCCCTCTATGCTATCTTACTATCTGTCCTCCTCCTATGCCAAACACAAGATCTCTTTATAAAGGTATCTTTATTTTTTGAAATGGACTCAGTGCCCAGTTAATTCTACCCATATAAATGTTCCTAACCTACAAATTTTATTTCATGTGTCCTCTCTTCCAGGAAACATTCTTGATTGTTTTGGTGTCTTGATTTGAATGTGTCTCCTCCAAGATTCATTAAAACTTAATGTTCAGTATAAGAATGTTGAGAGATGGTATCTGAATGAGATTGGCCCCCATAGGGTTATATATTCACATGCTTAGTTCCCAGTTTATGAATTGTATAGGAAAGATTAGGAGGTATATCCATGCTGGAGAAGGTGGGCTTAGAGATTGCAAAAGCTTACTGTGGACAACTACTACAACACCATCCATAACAAGGGTTAAGACCCCTGTTAAGTAAGTTTCTAGTATCATTTGGTTCATTTGCCCTCTACTTCTCATTTTATGTGGATAGAACAGCTCTTTCCTCTGTAGATTTCAGCAGCAAGGTAACCATTTTAGAAGCAGAAAATATCCTCACTTGAAAATACATTCTTGGGGCTGGAGAGATGGCTCATCGGTTAAGAGTACCGTCTGCTCTTCCAGAGGACCCGAGTTCGATTCCCAGCACCCACATGGCAGCTAACAACTGTCTGTAGTTCCAGTTCCAGGCAAACACCAAGGCAAATAAATAAATAAAAGTGTTTTATAAAAAAAAAAAAAAAAGAAAATACATTCTTTTGTTCCTTGATCTAAGACTGTCTTGGACTTCAGAATTATGAAAGGTAATTCTGGCATTTATAAATTATAAATTACCAATTTTGTATTATTTTGTTACAGTAGCACAAATAGGTTAAGACAACTCTTAAGGATTACATCCGGTACCCTCTACTTGAGTCACATAGAAGATCAGACTGGTGGTATAACTCAGTGTTTGTCTAGTATTCACAAAGTAGTGTGTTTAATCCCTAGAACTGTTAACAACAACAATAAAGGAAGAAAATCACACAGGAGATAGTTTGTAACATTATTTACTGTAAAGTTGGTTCTTTTGTTCTTTTGAGTGTTGAAACCATATTTTCAAAAATTATAACTTCGATTACTGCTCAATGTATGTTTGACATCACAGTGTATCCAGGATCACAAGTCAACAAACTAAGACTTCCTTATCAGAAGGTGGAAAGCCATCTGTGAGAACACTGTTCACAGAGCCTAACCCACAAAGGATCCTTAGGGTTAAGCTTGTAGATTAACCTTTTTGGTATTTTTTCCCCTTAGCTGTAGAATTGATCTAACTAGGCACTAAAGAGGGTATGTTATCTGAAGGCTGAATTTCAGTTATATAGCTTTGGGGAAGCCATTACCCATTCTAATGTACAACTTTTTATTGATGTGGCTGTTTGGGTCACTAATGCTTTTCTTTAAAAAGCCAAATAAGCTCACTTGTTCACCCAGCTAGATGGGTGGAATCATTTCTGCCATCTGTTGTTGGTGCTCTGTCTGGGAGCAGGAGATATGGGGCTGGAGAGATGGCTCAGCGGTTAAGAGCACCGTCTGCTCTTCCAGAGGACCCGGGTTCGATTCCCAGCACCCACATGGCAGCTAACAACTGTCTGTAATTCCAGTTCCAGGCAAACACCAAGGCAAATAAATAAATAAAGTTTAAAAAAAAAAAAAAAAAAAGAAATGTTAACAATTGCACATGACTGTGCAACTGTCATTCAGTAAATTAACATATATCTCTCAATTTTCTGAAAAGTTTCATTGAGTCTGTTTGTTTTTTCCATCTCAGTAGATACCATCCTAATCTAAACCATAATTGTTTTGCTTGCAAACAACCACAATAGCCCCTCAAGGAGCTTACCCTTATCCTTTGTCCTATAGCAATCTGTTATCCAAGTTAGAATTATCTCTCAAAATGGCAATTGAGCATTTTAATTCCTTAGATACCAACATTCATTAAAATAACAGTACTCTTAAAGTCCTATATGACTGAAGATTGATGATCCACAGGCTGCCAACCCCTCCTGTCTTCTTTTCAATTACCTTTGGAGTACAGCCCACTTCTCCCACTTCCCCACTGAGGTTTTTCCAAGCATAAGAACTCTGTAGAGGGTAGTCTATATTTCTGTTCTCCCAAGGTTTTATTTTCGCATTTTTCTAGAATTAACTAGGCCATCTGCTCCAAGAGAAGAGCTTAGAACAATAAATATAATGTAAGCCACTAATTATCCTCTCTTATAAAAGGATTGTTCCTTGTCCAGTTAGAATAATTACCAGAATCTCAAGTAAATATTTATTATTTCTGTACTCTTATTTAATGTGTATCTTTTCCTTAGACTATACATTAGAAGATAGCAATGAGCTGGCCCACTGGATGCCAATTAATTATACTTACACATAGTATAATTTAAATATTATTTCTTCAAAACTTAGCACTCAGAGAGCAATTCCTAGGAAGGGCTACACATGCTATAAAACATGTACTTTGAAAAGAGGTAATTTTGTGTTGGCACCATTCCTCAGAGCTAGATGTGAGATCTGTACTTCTCAGCATTGAAGGGAGTTACAGCTCATCTTTGCCTCTTTGTCTTACAAGAATGGTACAGCAACACATAATAGTACCAGGTACCGATTAATATTCCAGCACAGACTGACTGGCATGCCTTCTTCCCCAAAAAAGTACTACTGCAATTCATAGCTAACATTCTGGAACAGGTTCCCTGTTTATGAACTATCTTTAAATTAAAGCCATACAGATTTGGTGGGCATGTAGATTCCTTTGGAAAGTTACCCTTCAGAGGGTTACTTCTTTCCCTTTATGTTTTACTTTTCTAGATCATATCTGCCAGCTATGTAGGAAAAGAGAGCTCCATGTTGTGTGGTCTAGCTTTTATCTTTTACCATCAGCCATTTTCCCCAGAGGTATTGACTACCTCTGACAATAGTTGGCTACAGCAGATACTTATTTTTATGCTACTCCAGAGTTCTTTGACACATACTATGTTTTGAAACTATTAATGATTAGGATTAGAATTCAGCAAACTACCTTTAATCTCAGCACTCGAGAGGCTGAGGCAAGTGGATCTCTGTAAATTGGAGACCAACCTGGTCTATGAAGTGAGTTCCAGGATAGCCAGAGCTGTTACACAGAGAAACCCTGACTCAGGGAAAAAACAAACAAAAATACCACAAAAATCCCAGGAAGAAATAAAAATAAATCATCATACTCAGTTATGCCAAGTTGATACTTGTATATAACTTTGTATGCTTTCACCCAAATATGAGAAACTCATGAGTAAAATACTAGACCCACTCAGGACTGAAGCACCAAGCATAAAATGCCTGTTTGGTTGAGTCCAAATCCAGGAAGAGCTCTAATTTAGCTATTCTGCAATACACACAAGGAAGTAATAGCCCCTTAGCGCATCAACATCAAGGTGTGTGCAAACAACTCCTGGGAGAATTAGAGCAATGAGGACGGTGCTAATTCCAAATGTTCTCTGAATAGTAATGTCAAGTCTCTCAGTAATTCTCTGGGTCCCGCTGGGATCTGACTATTAAAAGCGCAACTAAAATGGAATCATCACTGTGAGCCCTTGTGCTATTTCTGTCTGCTTGTTTTTTCCACTTCTCTGTAATCACTCCTCTCTTTCCCTCTTAACTTTACTCATATCTTTAATATTTGTTTGATGTGATTGCAGAGAATTCTCAGTGTCTAGAACTTTTATACTATTTCAAAAATAAGTTATTTCACAATATAAATGATAGAGGTTGGAAGGACGGTTCAACTTTTAAGAGCACTGGCTATTATTCCAGTAGACCTGAGTTCAATTCCTAGTACCCACATAGCAACTCATACCTTTTGCAACTTCCATTCCAGGGAAACTGATGCCTTCTTCTAGCCTCTGCTGGGATCAGGCATGAATGTGATACACATACATCAATTCAGGGAAAAAAATCCATTCAAATTTATGAAAATACATGAATGCATGTATGTATGTGTGTGTGTATATATACACACAAACATGAATGTAGTACAAATGCACACATTCAGGGAAAATATTCAGACAACATTAAGAAATCATATACATACATGTATATATGTATATATGTGTATATATATATGAGTGCTTATACTTACATGTGTGTGTTTGTCTGAGTCTGTGATATAATTTCTTTTTCTTTCTATTCTGATTTAGTATTTATTTCCTTCAACTGTGATAATTGGTACTTATTGAAAATATTCAACCATATTCTCATGCATCAGAATAGATATGTTAGGCCTTTATTTTATTTAACCCTAAATTCTGGAGTCCATAATGTTTATAGTACAGCCAGAGGTTTAAGAATCGGTAGCTTGACTTGTTTGGATATTTGGATTGTCTCTCCATCCTTGGCTCAGTACTCATAGATCAAACTGTCAAGAACAGGACACACCATGAAAAAAATAATGTGTATCTCTTTCTTGACCTCTTTAGAGATTCAAAACCTGTGAATTATTAGTTGGTGGTCTTCCAATAAAAGAAATTTTGAAAAGAAATGCATCTAACTTTTTGAATACACAAAAATATGCCAATGAAAGAATTCCCACAGGGCTCTGGCCTTCTCCATCTTCTTGATTCATGATAATGCTAATGATTTCAGTTGTATGTTCTTCAGTGGATGCTCAGAAGGTTGTTCCATATAGTCTAGGTATAAGAATTCAGTGTGCCATCATAACAGTAAGATATTGAAAGTATTGCTGTCTCACTTTATAGGTGAGGAAAATAGAGTCAACTATGTCCAATAACATCTACACCTCTGTTTGTTAAGTCATGGAAATGTCTATGTGATTTTATAGGGGAAGATATATTGGGTGGAAGATACCCAGACATACAATATGTAAATAGTTTTGGTCATTAAACTTTTCACTGTCTATAGATTTCTGAAATTGCCCTCAAAGTTTAGAAATTCTTTCCATGGCTCTGCAGCTTCCCAGCGCACTCTGGAGCAGGGGCAGCTGAACTCTGCACCTGGCCACACCCGCAGCCCCTGCTGCTCAGGGAATCTACTAGGAGCCCTACTGCGACCCTGAACTGAGTGTTCTGAGCAAACTAACTGCAGGGGTCTCTGAGGGGCGGATTCGAACCCTGACCAGAGGTGAGGAGGGCTCAGCGGGCCTCAGCGCCTGT